>DWON01000690.1:0-30164 GCA_018251015.1 Phocides pigmalion okeechobee
GAATCACTACCTGTTGTTGAAAACTGTGAGGAAATCCGTCCAGTACTTTTTGAGTTTATCACGAAAAGACAGACGCGACGGGGAACTTTGTTTTATAATATTTAGAGATTTTGAGTGTTTTTTTAGTTATTATATTGTTTTGAGTAGTTTTTTTAATCTTTGATGAGGTAGGATTTTTATTGGAAATCTAAAAGAAACATGTGTCCGTGCTTCATGGTGCAAAGGACGCTAGTATTATTCCCGCGTTGAGCGATCGCAATTCTCTACGCATGAAATGAATCAAAATCAAAAATCAAAATCAAAATATTTTTATTCAAAGTAGATTCTTTACAGAAATCTTTGAACGTCAATAAACAACCACCGACTCGTAAGGTGTTTCGTTTTGTAGAAGAGTCGGCGAAACAATCTCCATAACACACGTTTTCCACCTTTAAAAATGTAATTTACAAATAATAACTTAAACTAATGGAGCGAGTGGAGCTGGAGTCGTTTCAGACCATAAGAGTTTATCATTAAGATAATCATTGGTTTTATAATACGCCTTACACAATGTTTGTTTAATAACAAATTTAAACTTCTTTTCTGATAGATTTGTGATATGTTCTGGTATTAACACTTTCCGTGCGGCTACAACACTGCTGTGTAATTCTGGGCGCGACGCTTGCAGCTCCTACACACCTGTGTTGTACCGACAAATTTGTATGGATTACGGGAGAACAAAAGTGCTTTGCTTACGTCGGAGCTATAAGACTGCGAGACGAAACAACGTCTGTGTATTCGTAAATGTGTTACGGATGCTAAAAGTACGATAGTTGTGTAAATTGTCGACATATCTTCAGTTTAGAGAAAAGAGCTTCAATTAGTGCTTCGTCCCGCAATGGAATCTCTAACTTGATCTAATATATACGCGCTACAGTTAAAGTTTTAACCAGCCCTCTTGTCACTATAATAATAGGCATCCTTACGTTGTGTTCTAATGATAATTATTATTACACATATTTCAAATTGAATACTGTTTGTTCCAGCTAATCTTCACAATATTCTGGTCGTTCTTTTTATACGACAGAGAGCTGATATTTCCGGCAACAATCGACACAGTGCTGCCTCCAGTATCCAACCACATAATGCATACCGCCATTTTACCTATAATTGTGTGGGAGTTTGTATTCGCCGAAGGAAGAATTGAGAAACCAGATTTCCTCACAAAATCCCATGTCATCGCAATAGTTATCGTTTATAATGTTGTGTAAGTATATTTTCATCATTAATTCTCAAAGGAATCTTTACCATTTTGCCTTATCATTAGTACATTACCCCACTGCTAGTCACTGGTTAAGTTACAGTCTACTACGCTGACTAATTGTGGATTGGTAGACTTCACACACCTTAAGAGTAATTGGAATGTGTAAGTTCAGATATCTACGCGTACAAAGCTGGGGTAAAAGCTTGTTTTCATATATAACTTGTATTTAACAATTTTGTTTATTTCTACCCGATATACCGTTCACGCATAATTTCAAATTCAAATTGTGTTTTTATGTGAGAAAAGTAGCAAACAAGCAGCAAACTATCTGATGTCAAGTAGTCGGAGCCCATAGACATCCATACAAACACGACCGAAATCCTATCTGAGCTCGAACGTAGATACGTCGCTACTGCTGAGGACTAAGATGTTCAACTCATTTCAAAGTGTAGCCGGGAACCGCACCTCTCCAATCGAAACATAAGAAATACTTTACGGCGGATTATTTGGCCCAAAACCAGTATGAGCAGCGCCATCTAGAGGAAGCCTATGTCTACACATAGGCCATAGTGAACGCGTAAAGGCTGGTGGAGGGAAGGATTATGATGGCGACGATGGTCCAACCCTGATCGAACTGTAACTCTACCACCTTTAAACTTTTTTTAATAAATCTATTTAATTTGCGATTGCTACTCAACGCGGGAATGTAGCATTTTGGAACTATGCCGAATGGGCACGGACCTTTAGATTGTTTAAGTTAGGTTTTTATTATTTCATTATTTTAATTAAAATATAAATACGTAATCCGCGTTCATCCTTAAATAGAACTTCAATTCTGTTTGAGATTGAACGTGGTTGTCCATGGGCTGTAGTGACCATTTAACATCAGGTGGCCTGCATGCCCGTTTCTTACTCTTTCACAACAAAAAAAAAACGTAGTCACCAGCTAACTAATTACATTAATTGGTTTTGTTCACAGAATGTTCAACACTTACATTAAGACGGGTCTTTGGCCCTATCCGATGCTAGAAATGGCTCTGGGCACTATATACTTCCCTCTGCTTTTCTTACATGTAATATCTTTAAGCGTAATTGCTTACTACGCTCAATGGTACATCGCTGACTTGTTTAAATTAAATGCAAAGTCTATAAAGGTTTCGTAAATCGGTTAATATCTATGTATTTTTAGCGCAGGAATGATATTTATCACGCCAATGTAACACATAATTTATCATAATACAATTAGTGTAATTTTAGCGAGGAGACGAAGCTACGTGTGTGAATGTAACACATAATTTGTTATAATACACTAAGTGTACTTTTAGCGAGGAAACGATGTTGCGCGTTTGAATGTAACACATATTTTTTATAATACGATCGGTGCACTTTTAGCAAGGGGTGAAATGCGAAATTGCGCGCACCGCTGTAACACATAATTTATTATATTTACATTGTTATGCAGTGTAAGTGTTAGTGTCCTGCAGCTTTGCCTTGCCTCTAGATGAGTTTATGCATTCAAACAAATAATAACACTTTTTCGGCGGCTACAACATTGCTGTGAAATTTTAGGCGCGACGCGATTGCGGCTCCTACACCTGTGTTTTACAGACAAATTTTTATGGATTACGGGCGAACAATGTGCTGTGTTTACGTCGGCGCTACAAGAATGCGAGAGGAAAACAACGTCTGCGTATTCGTAAATGTTTTACGGATGCTAAAAATGCAATAGTGTGAATTGTAGGCATATCTTCAGTCTAGAGAAAACAGCTCCATTTAGGGCTACCTCCCGCTATCCTGACATGATCTAATATATGCGCGCCGGTCAAAGTGTTAACTTCGCAAACGACGAATAAAGGAAACTGTGACTGTACATCCGTGATATAATGTGATGTATAATGTGACGATACACAGTCTATAACGAGATAAGAGGTACAAGCACACTGTACAAAATCTGAGATAGATTAACTCATTAGTTTTTGTGTGAAATGTGAAAAAAAACAAACTGACATTTCACTTGTATATAATAGTAACAATGAGAATTGTTTAGTTCTTTGTAGGCTGCAGCAATCCGACTATAGTTATGTAGAAGTAATTGTAAATGGCCAGTTTGTTGTAAAGTTACGATATTGATATTAAGTTGTTGATATTCAACTGTTGTGTTTTGACGTAGCATCATTTTGATATAAATTATAACAATATATATTTATATAATGATGTTTTTTGATATTCAACTGTTGTATTTTGAAGCAATATTATTAGTATAAGAATTATATAAACATAAAAATGGTAATGTTTATATCTAGTTAATCTATTTTATGAAGCAAGGCTCTATTATTATTTCGTTGTAGTAATACCAGGATTTGTGATGAATAACAATGTCCCTGGGACGAACAACATTGCTGTGTAATGCGCGGCGCAACGCGCTTGCGGCTTGAACACACCTATGTTGTACGTACAAATCTGTATGGACTGCGGGCGAACACAAGTGCTGTGTTTACGTCGGCACTACAAGACTGTGAACGGAAACAACGTCTGTGTTTTCTTTTTTTTTTATTGCGAAAGAGTAACCACGTGGTTGTCCATGGGCTGCAGTGACCACTTAACAGCAGGCCACCTGATGTTAAGTGGTCACTGCAGCCCATGGACAACCACGTCCAATCTCAAATAGAACAGAAGTTCTATTTAAGGATGGACGTGGATGCGTTCCTACTCTTGAGGACTAAGATGGTCGCCTCCAATAATGTGTATCAGGTATCTGAGTATTCGTAAATGTTATGTGGATGCTAGATAACACAATATTTGTGTGAATTGTCAGCGTATCTTCAGTCTAGGGAGCTTCAGCTCAGTGCCACCTCCCGCAACCCTGGCCCGATGTTATATGAGAACGGCAGTCACTGTTAATAGATGGAGGTGGTATTCTATCAAACTGTTGTAAATCAAAACACAGCAACTGCTTTACGGATTGTATCACCTTAGAAAGACTTCAAAACATTTTTAAAAGGATATATAAATAAAACACAATCCCATTGCAAGTGATTCGAGAATAATAATAAAAACAATAACGTTTATTTTCTATTGGTTCTCAAACTCCACTTTAACTACTTTAGGTACAATGTTTTGTATTGAGTTTACAAATCAACAAAGCTAACGTAAATACAAATTGATCGAAATCGCAAAAATCAACGGCAACACGGGTAGCATTTATTAACAACGCGAGGGGCCAGGAATAGAGCTAAATTTCACTCTATCTCACGTGGGGAGGGGGTTGGAAGAGGATCGCGCAAAATCTTACGTAGGAGAGTCACGGAAAAAATTGTTGAGTTAAACACACACAAAATGAGATTGAGTTTAACAAAACATGTTTGTCCATTAACATGTAGTTAATGGTTAATATCTATACGCAAAAATATTCCAAAAATTCTCACGTAAAATAAAAGTAGGGGTGGGGGGTTAAATCTCATGATTTTTTACCAAGAGGTATAAAAATCACCATAATCGCCTCACGCAATCAATAAACGCCCCCATTGACAAACACTGGGACATCATTCTCATATTGATAAGGACATATCTCATATTGATTATGACAATTATCGATCAATTTGTAAATACAAAATATTTTTCTTTATATATTTCTGATTCTTTCTTACATAGATATATGTTCTTATATTTGTCATCTTTAATATGTTCAGTTAGTGTGTAAAAATACTCAATATTTAACAAATGAATAATTTAGTTAATATAAAATAATCATCTTATACAAAACAATAGGTACAAATTTTACTATCAATATG
Source organism: Phocides pigmalion okeechobee (assembly GCA_018251015.1). Taxonomy (NCBI): domain Eukaryota; kingdom Metazoa; phylum Arthropoda; class Insecta; order Lepidoptera; family Hesperiidae; genus Phocides; species Phocides pigmalion. The sequence goes on from DWON01000690.1 coordinate 5,035, forward strand.
CTTTACGACCAGCTTACGGCCTATAAAATAGAAGCTCTTTCAAAGAATAAGAAGAAAAATCAACATCCGTAGTTAAACACGCAAACACACATTCCCGATAAACCCCACATTACTCTGTTCTGTGTCCAAATCTATTTTTACTTTAGTGAAAATTTAGCAAAACATAGTACAAAAGTTTAGAAATACCTACTAAAACTACCCAGCAATCAAAACTTTACCCTATGTGCCTATCACTATCGCACTAACGCCTCCCCGCATACGTGTGAGAGAGAGGTCCGGCGTCTCGCACTTTCGCACCAATCTCAAGTCTACAGTAAGAAGTATAGAATGGACACCATTTGTATATTATATGTTCAAACAAGGTTTTAAAAAAAGAGATATATTTATCAAATAATTTTCAAATTCGTATTTTTTGCAAACCGAATCGTAATTCAGTTAATTTCATTATTGTATATTATAAACATTTTAGTCGATATTTTATATTATATTACAATATTTCTTTATTTTTCAAGCAAGGTAAAAATTGGGCCAGTAATTTCAGGTATATTATTCAGCACAAAAACTATATTTAAGTACATAATTCTCGTTAATTAATTATATTTGTCATTAATTAATTAATTAACACGTAGTACAGGAATATCTATTATTCCATTTGTTTGTACATTACACAGAAAACACGAATTAAATGAAACTTTCACTTACATATAAATGTACTATGGAAAGTCTTTATAAATAAATTATAATTCAGTTTAATCAAAAGATCAACCTTAATCAAATAACTCAGTACTTTATGCTACACCAATGGTCAAAATATAATTTATATTATATTTAGCTGGTATTAATACAAGCAGTAAATTGTAACCTCGGCAAGGTCATTGTTACATCGCAAATTTCCATTTGTATAATTATTGCTTTTCGGCGTGAATTCGGATAATACTTGAAACATTTTAGCACTAGGCTCAAAATTTAGACGGTTATCTTTGTTAATTGTTTAGGCAAAAGCATTCGCCGATTCAGTCTTAGTGCTCTAAACGCATTTTCTCGTGCTCAAACAAGAACCAATGAGCAATGTCCAATTTCATATTTTCTTGATATGCTGATTGCCCTTGAATACAACCGTGAAATCTATCCGGGGTCATATTCTTAATATCTGTTAAATAATATTCTCATCTGTATACTATAATGGAAAAATTAGACACCACTCATTCGTAAGTTAAATTATCATAACACTAAATCATCTAAGGATGTGCACCTAATATTACATTTAAACGCAATATGAAACTTTAATAACGTCGATAAATGTATTAAGTGTAAAATTAAACTTTAACACTGTAAGACTCCTATTCATTGACAATTTAAACTATAAAACCGATTGGAAATATTATATCATTTATAACAGTACGTATTTTAAAATAATATTTGAACCACCCGTATATTTTTATCATATTCTATATATTCTCACTATGTATGTATGATTAATACTATTTAATTGATATTAAACAGAAATCTTGTGTGATGAGCCTACGCTATGCAAAAAATATATAAATATAGCAAAAAACTGAAATAAACGAAACCAAAAATAAAACAAAAAATAGACAATAACAGATTGCTTTATTTAACAAAAAATATATAATATATAGAAAGGAAAAACAATTCTTCACATGATCTTTAAGATTGGCATCTCAAACAGATGTGGAAAACTTGTTTTATATATTTTTAATAGAATGTAAAATTAAAAATAACCCATCGAACCTTATAATGATATTTAATATAAAATACATATGATTAATAACTATTTACAAAATACGAGTTAAGATTTATACTTTTTAACATTAATATAAACCAGTCTATAGTAAAGGCTATTCGACAAAACTTAGCGTAGGTGTTAGAAAAATTGATGGTTATTAATAATTCTAATTAACATAGCAGGCAATTTAGTGTCAAAATAATATAAAGTATAAAATTACGTACAACAGTACAATAAAGATTAAATATAAAAAAACGAACACAATTATTAACAGACTCAATAAAGAGGTTCTCCATTTTACGCGTATCTCAAAATCGTCAAGCACATGTGGACCGCATTCGATAATATTTACGTCATGAAGAATATTATTAATGGGTGGACTTAAGAACTTCACCGGTTTGTATAATTATGTATTTTATCGTATCGTAGTTATTTAAATGTACTTATAAGCAATAAAAATGTACTTTTCAATAAAAGAAAAAAAGGTAAAATATTATGCGTCGACAGTTTGTATTATGCAAATCCAAAAATGGCACCAAAGCAATAGAAGTGCAAAAAATGAGATCAAATTTGAACTAAAGAAACATTTTAAATTGCCTGCTAATATAGTAAAAAACGCGTCGATTGAATTATATTAATTATATCAAATCTTATTATTATTTGAATAATAATTATAAACAAAGCACATTATATTGATAATAAAATTATGCAAAACGTAATAAAAAATAATCTGTATATATTTTGTAAAGAATAAATATTAAATGAAAATAAAGAATATTTAAAAAAAAACTCAAAATATGCGTCATATTGCTTATAAATTAAACCATATTGTCTTTATATGTAAATAAGTGTAACATATTGTAGTTGTAAAAGATCATACAATAATAAGATTTGATTGACTTTACCGTAATAATAATAATATTATAAATGTTCGTCTGTAATTTTGTTCAATATATCGCACAATAATACGTAGTAATGCAACTAATTAATATTAAATTACGTCATAATGCTTCAAAGTGTAACTGCTTCACGTGTTCGACTGATTTGTCTCATAAAAAAGCTAAACTTAAAAAAAAATTGGGCAGTATCGTATATTCCTATATTACAACATAACCGATATACTACACTGAAGAGATAAACATCAATATTAATAATCATTTGAAATAAATAACAAGTTACATTCTCTTTAAAAAACTGTTAAAATAATTAAAAGACCTATTTTAATTAAACTCTTCGTCTAAAAGAAACTGTCGTGTGATCCTCGTGTCTACGCCGTTTATAATTTCTTTATTTATCTCTTAATAAAAATTCTATTTCTATTATTATATCTTTATATAATAATAATTATTATTTCTCATCAATGTTAGATACACTTTATGATAATTACATTACGTCACAAACTATACAAACACACAATAACACAAAAAACGTAATGTTATTGTGTATTCCTACAGTCACTATCAAGTTTCACACATTCCCAAAAAATCTACATTTATTATCATGAAAAGCAAAACTATGACGTTGCGTCATATTGACAATAAATGTAAAACTGAAGACGTCCATCCGTGCCTAGACTCGAATTAAATAAACTTTTAAATATTAATAATGTACGTACGTACTAATACGTAAATATCATTATAACAGTCTCAAAGTACATACATACAATTATAAATAGGTTAACAAACGACAAATGGACGTCCTCAGAGTTACGTCGGAATAAATGAAACGTAGCTGTCACCGTCGGTAAGTCTTTAGGAAGGCGGCGCTAGCCGTGCGTGTAGTCCAGCACGTTGTCGAGCGAGAACAGCTCCTTGTACAGCGCCGGGAACACGTGGTGCGGGTGCGCCGCCTTGAAGCGGCACAACGCCTCCAGGTGCATCAGCGACAGGTCCCTGCAACCAGCCACGATGACGTCACGCGCCGGTGTAACACATCATTAGTTGCCAGATCTTTGCAACATTTTATTTATATAATGAGGACATACTGCTTTTGTCGGATTTGAGAAAAGTTTCGATTTATTTAGCAAAGGATGACGTCACACGCCGATATAGCATGATTTATATCAAAAGGTGGTAGAGCCGTAAAGCAACATGTTCTGCATGTATTGTGTTTCGGTTGGGGAGGTGTGGTTGCCGGGTACACATTAATGGAGGCGAGTATCTTAGTCCTGAAGAGTAGGAACGCATCCGCGTCCATCCTTAAATAGAACTTCTGTTCTAGTTGAAATTGGACGTGGTTGTCCATGGGCTGCAGTGACCACTTAACACCAGGTGGCCTGCATGCCCGTTTCTTACTCTTTCGCAATAAAAAAAGAACAATACAATGTTCTTTGAAACGTCTTATCAGTCGTAACATACAATAAACATTTGAGTTCGGAGAAAATACGGCAACAAATAACATTGTTTAACGTAACAATGAAATTTAAGATTTCATAACCAGAAGTTACGATGTAAGAACTTCTTACATTCAGTGCACGATTTCTTCGCTCGTACATAAAAGTGTAACGCCAAACTTTACAGTTTTAGACGCAATACAACCAAAACGATTTTTTTTATGTGAGAAAAGTGGCAAACGAATATGCAAACCACCTGATGTGAAGTAGTCGCAGCCCATAGTTGATAATACTATCTGAGCTCGATCGTAGATTTGTTGCTACTCCTGAGGACTGATTGGTCGCCTCGCTTCAAAGTGTATCCGGCAACCGCACTTCTCCAACCGAAACACATGTAATGCTTTGTGGCGGATTATGAGGGCGGCGTTGGTACCTCCTCGGTCAAACTGTAATTCCACAAATCTTGTCAAACCTTGAAAAATCATTTTATCAGCACCATCACCTTGAAAAATGATTTTCCATGTAAAGTAAATAATTTTATCAAATTACAAACAGTACGTAAAAAAATCTATGTATTACACACATCATCACATAACTACAAGTTTCATTTCATTTCAATTGATTTGAATTTCAAAACAACATTACTATGATATTTGTTGACATTTTTGTTTCCCAGTACAATGAAGTTAGAAAACAAAACTGATTTTTTTCAAAAAACTTTTGAAAAATTTACAGATTTTTTATCTTCTTACTTAAACAATTTGAAAACATTTTTATCAGAGTTGATTAATTCTCGTGTCCATATTTTTTATCTGCCTACAATTGAATGATACTAAATGTACTAATGTTAAAAAAATTTTTTTTTACTATTTTTATGGAAGGCTCACAATTGACAAAAAAATTTATTATAACAAAATTATTATCTTAAATCAAAAAGGTTCTCGTGGTCTAGCTTATGGAAATTGAAGACAAGGAAATTATCTTACAGATGCTAAAAAGACTTAAAATATGTCATTATTGATACAAAACTCAAATATAAAATAAAATGCCTTTAATCGAATTATAAGAAAAGCCTAATGTAAATAATCTACAGGACGTCTGTGCTCATGAGGCATGGAACTTAAAATGCTGGCGGCATTCCCTCATTGAATAGCGATCGCAGTTCTCCGTGCGAAGTATAAACCAGCTCGCCTGTCACTAATCTTAAAATAACTAATAATATTAATAATAACGCTTTCCACACTGTTAGCGCTGCACTGGATTGTCCATGTTTCTAAATTAGAATAAAAAACTAATTAACACATTTTTTTTTAATTACGAACTTTTCTATTTATATTATATGTAGATGTGAAACTACGCTGACTGTAAACTAGACTGTAAAACAGGTCGAAAAGCTTATTATGACATTAAGGACCATTTAAATGATAAGAAAGCCTGAGACCGAGCCTACCTCACCGGGCTATTTCTATTTCTCATGTAATAGTTTTATTTACTCGAAATTGTGTACAGATGACAGTGGAAAGATTCTGACACACACGATTAGCTGTCTCGTGTGCTCACCATCTTTCTAAAGTTATACTGTGTAATGTTTATTCATCAAGGACTGATTTAAAAAGAGTACCGAGAATTTTTTCTGCTAGCTTTTTTCTCCCAGTCAACTTTAGCCAACAGGGCTCAAATCCGATGTACTGATTTTACACTGTACCTCTGACGTTCATTAAGTGTATGTAAATACCTTACAATGAAATAAAATCTTTTTAATTTGAATTTGAATTTGAATAAAACTGAATCCTCTATATAGAATTTTTACCTACTTTTTCTGATTCCCCTCTAATTTAATTATCGTTTCTTTTAGATACCAACGTGCCGAACAAGAAGAAGAATCACAAGAAACAGCATTGGAAAGAGAGATTTCATCTCCATCCACTCAAACTCAATACACATCGATCATTCGAACTAGATCCACGACTTTGCCACCACCAGAAGAACCTAATAGCCCTGAACCCACCACCATTTTGTCGGTTCAAATATCTTCACTGTTAAACTCTCCTAATTCCGCGGAGGTCGAATCTCCTGCGCCTGAGACGACACCAGCTCCACCAGAGCCTGAACCGACAACTACACCGAGTACCACTGTTTCTACAACGACCACGACGACATCCACAACACAAACTCCAACGACAGCTGCGCCCTCCAGCGTTGCCACTCGGCGAAACCTTTTACGTCGGCGAGGTTCCTCTACTACGTCCACAACAACGACAGCACCAGTCTCTTCAACTCAGGTGAGTTCTAGGAATTATTCTTTTGTGCGTCGCCGCCGGCCTCTATCACAGTCCAACGAAATATCCTCTGACTCTGCAGAATCGTTAGATGTTAATAGAAAAATAAGATCTACCACGCCCGATAGTCGTGAAATAGATGGTAGTAAAGTAAATAATGAGCGAGTAAAGTTGAGAAGATTTAGAAGCAGATTCCAAACTTCTCAATCTGATGACTCGGTTGCTGCAGCAGCGGTCTCTAGAGGTCAGTTTAAGGCTCAGCCTAATCCAGATGAATTAATTTCTTTAACACCTATAGATGTTGAACTTCCTCAATTTATTCCCCGTGAAAGTCTTAATGAAAGAGACGATAAAATTGTGCGTATTCGAACATCAACAACTTTAGCTGATTCAATAGTTGAAGATAGTGAAGCTTCGGCTGCTACTGTTGATGAGAGACGTCCGAGTATACTCCCAAGAGGACGAAACAAGTTTTTGGCATATACTGCCACTGAATCCTTAGGACAGTCAATTGCCACTGAATCTCCGAGAAATCAAAGACGACAAACATTTGCTAGATTTACACCTCGTCCTTTTACACGAATTTCAACATCTACCACAACTGCCGCGCCAGAAGATGACGAGGAAGACAATATCGAACAAGTAGTCTCTCAAAGGACTCCTCCTCGTTTACCTTTTGGAAGAACACGACCCACGCTAGCGCCAAGGCCGATTGTACAAGCTAGAAAGCTACCGTTTCCATCGCGACTGACAAGTACACAACAAACACCAACACCTGAAATAGACGAAGAGGACGATAAAAATGACGATATAACACTTTCTGAAAGTGCTATTGAGGAAAAAGAACACGAAGATGATCTAGATAATGGGGATGAACCACCTAAACGGCGTATCGTTCTTAAAAAGATTGCATCGCCTGATAGAGTTTTATTAGATAACGCTCCAACTACTGAACTAACCACTGATGATAATGGAAAAAGAAAGTTTAGGGTTATTAGACGACGACCGACTTCAACTTCACCAGCTACTGAAGTGATTGAAATATCGACAGAATCTATCACGTCATTAGCACCAAGAATTCGTAAAATAATCCGTAAAAAATTAAGGCCAACAGAGGAAGAAACCGAAAATGTAGCTAAATCCATAAGTTCACAGAACACTGGTTTCAAACTTTCCACTACAGAAAGTGAATCTAACTATGGCGAAAGAACTAGAACTACAATATTATCAACCAGTTCAACAACAACGACAGAAAAAATTGATGAGACTTTAGATGAAGCTTCGATATTAGACATTGAATTAAATAAACAAAAGATAAATGAAAATATATCACAAACAGAAAACGAAGAAGATGAAAAAACAAATGTAAATATTTCTGATACCGACACAAATACTGATGAACAAACTTTGAATGTAAAAGTTAATGAAAATGAAGACAAATTAGAAGAACAAATAAATGAAGACCAGAAGCCTGGTGTTATTGTGGAAACAAAGGAAAAATCTATAGACATATCAGAGAGCCAGGATCCAAAAAATGTTGAATTAGAAATTCCAGACAAAATAAATGATAATGAAGATAATACTTCTGAGGAAAATCCAAAAGACGATTCTAAAAATAATTCTCAAAATGGGGAATCTGTAATTGAAGAAACCAACGAAAATAAAGAGGTTGAAGTAGTTTCAAACAATCAAGAGACTGATCCAGAAAATAAAGATTCAGTTTCTGATAATGAGGAAACGAACTCTAATCCAGTTACTGAGTCCGATGAAACTCGGACAGAAACAACAACGACTAGTACAACTCAACTGACTTCACCGTCTACTCGAACACGTTTACCTTATAGGCCACCTAAAAGACTATTTACGTCAACAACTGAATCGTCTTTACCATCCAGTAGTCGAACTTTCAGTCGTAAATATAATCCTGGGGCTTACACAAGTCCAGCGACAGTAGAAAGACCGGATTCGTTTAGACCAACGGTCACAAGAAGGCCTTTGTTTTCAAAAACATATACGCGAAAGCCGTTTACGACAGCGAGTACAACACAAAGATTTGAAGAAGAAGAATATTCGGACGAAGAAATTTTAGACGAAGAACCGGAGCCGGAAAATCCATTTGTGTTTGTGCCATCTGGTCAATTATTTACAAGGAAACCTGATTCTACTGAGGAAGATTTAAATGAAGAAGAATATACTGAGGACCTAGGAGAAGAAGCACCAGAGGAGGAAATAGTTGAAGAGGAACCGCCAGAACGACCTCCAAGCAGATTTACACCCACAAGGAAACCGTCTTTCAAACCTAGAATTGTTAATTCTAACACGTTTAGGACATCTACTACGACCACAGAACTACCCCGACGCCAATTCGGTAGTAATCAAAATAAAACCACTATCTTTAATAGATTTTCGAGCAACAAACCAGTAAATGATACTAAAAAACGAGTTCAAAACGTACCAATTGGATATGGTGCACCTAAAACGCCAATAAGATCGTTATTAAAGAACTCTACAGAAGAGAGTAATAATGAAAAGAAACCAGAAATTAATGAAGAGATCACAACAACCAATGCGCCTATAATTGAGAATGAAACTACTGTAACTGATGATGATAACGACTATCTCACAATGACTGAAACAATTACAACCACATCAGATGACGCTAATACACCTGTCTACTTGCCTACAACAAATACCATAGAATTAGAAACAGCAACTATTGAAATGGAAGTTGACAACAGTACAAACGATTATTTAGAGTTTACAGAAAGTTCAACAAACTACCCCAGTACTCAATATGAAACATATAATACGGAAACTGAAATTGATACAGAAATTGCAAGAAACACGGTTGCCCAAGTAACTAACACGATAAAAGCTATAGAAACTACTACCCAAGCTTTACCAGAAACAACGACAAATGCTGCCACTGCTGCACCTATAGTAAAAACACAATTTAATAAATTATTTTCTATAAGTAGAGTGGTCGAAGTATCATCAAAACTAGATAAACATAGATTAAATAAAAATAATGAAACTACTCTCATTGAAGAAGGAAAAGTTATGGTAGAGAAGAAACCTAGGGTGGATAAAATTGGTGAAGTTAGCCGATTCAGTCTTATAAAAATAGTCGAGGATGAGATACCTATATATTTAACTAAACTAGGTCATGTTTATCCAGTAGATAATCCTCCAGATAATCCAATTCGTATTGATGAAGCAAGAAATGCTAGGGCTCTTGTAAATTATGCCGATTATCCCAAAGAAAATTTAGTAGCATCAGAAAGTATGAATGAAGCCTACAGACATGTGAACAAAGTTTCCGACGAATCGAAAAAAACAAGTCATGTAGAGTATGTAGACGATGACGATTTCTTAAGTTACGTTAACGATGACAAAAAGTCGAGTAAATCAGAAGAAGACCAAGCTTATTTTGCACCGTGGCAATTCATTCCAGCCGCATTTGAAAATGACCAAAACAATAAAGATAAGACGCCAGAAACCTTTGAAGTGGTAACCCCGCGAGTTACAAGCCCTTCTACATTACCTTTAGAAGCTTTGTTTAAAACAGAAAATCCGATAAAAGCAAGAAAAATTAGCGATGACAAAGAAAACCAACCGTTTGTTGTATATTCTGCTCCCGTGTCAACACAAAAAGAAGATGCAAATATTGTAAAATTACATATTATTAAACCTGAAACTAGTCGAAGTATTATTACTTTTGCGAAAGGGCAAGAATTCCATGGAGCCACTGTGACAGCGGAAAGAGATATCAAATACCCTATTAACATAACCGTATTACCACAATCAACTGAAACTACGTCTGCTAGTACAACGACCACTACAACAACAACGACCACGACAACGGAAAGAGTTAACTCAAGTCCTATCATAGAATTTTTAACAACTCAAGCCACAACTATAGAAACCACGCCTTCTACTGATCCAACAGTTACTTCTACATTTACAACAGACGTTCCAACAACAACAGAAACCATTCTCGATGAAACAACAACAACAAAAATAAATCCATTAGATAATAAACGAACGAAATTCGCATTCCCAAGACGCCCGAATGCTAAATCAAATTTTACCAGACCGAGCCCCACACCGCGGATCGCAAAGAAAATTAATACCACTTTGAGTTCAACTCCTAACCAAAAAGCTAAGACTTCAGGATTTAACCCAAATAAATCTCGTTTCTCGGCCAATCGTGCTCAAAACGTGCCTGTAGACATCAGAAAAAAGTCTAACACAACTAAATTTGCTAAAAGCTTCACAACCGAATCACCAAAAACGACAACAGAGAGAAAGGTCTTTATAAAGCCAATCAGGCCGAATTTCAGGCCGTCTTTCGTCCCCAGAAAAAGTACCGCACCGCCGATAAAAGTTAATGAAGAAACATAACTCGTTTAGGTTTAGTATACAGTTGCCAATGAATTAGATTCCGAACTGGCCATAAATACCCGATTGACTGATTTTATTGTAAAAATATTTAAAGAATGTAGAGTCAAAGCGCATATCTCGTTGGTTCTTTATGCAATGAAACATACACATTTACCCGATTACAATTTTTCGAAAAAATGCAAAGAAACACATTTACTTTGTAAAACCAAGTAATTGTATCTTCTATCTTGGAAATTTTATATATATTCTGTATTCAACGATTGATTTTTAATGATTATTTTCAAGAAATGGTATTCGGGTAGAATTTGCGATATTTAATTTAATTTGATGAGATTTCTTGTGTATATAGAAACGACGACAGTTTCATTGTAGTCATGTTAGAGATTCATAGCTTTAAATTAGGTATTTATAGGTTTCTGTGGAAGTTATTACGTACCAAAAAATGTATATTATTTTATGTTAGTTCGTTTTGGTATAACGATGACTTTCAGTTACAAATTGTATAGGTTATTATTAGAATAGATTTATTTAAACTTCTTTATTTTACTAATACTTATTAATGTTAGTATCGTTACCATGTCTAATGTACATAGGTTGGTTAAAATCGGGAAAAATGTATTGTTGTGAATCAACTTGTATTGTATAGAAATAAATTAAAGGATTGTAATAAACTGTTAGTGGATATATTTTTATTATTTTCTTGTTTAATTGCGTATTTTTGTAAGCGATTACCTGTTTTTCCTTAAAAAGAAACATTATATTTTATGAAACCCGGTGAACCCGTGAACTGGATATTTTTTCTTCAATTGAAAGGTAAGTGGATAATTGTTATATGCATACGTACTTATTTATAAGTAACTTACAAAAAAATCTGTGTAAGTGCACTTCTGTATTACTAATTTACAGAAACTTACAACATAGAAATATTTCTTTTTTTAACAGATAAAAATGTATAAATCAAAGACAAAACGTTAACTTTTATGGAAATAATTAAGATTCACAGAAATAGATGTTCAAATAGTTGTTTTCTTTCTTTGAACAGATAAAAAATGGACGAAATCAAAGACATATCGCTATCGTTTTTTATGAAATTAATTTAAGTAATGAAAATTTAAAATAATGTGAATTACTTTATAAGAAAGAAGATGTAAAGATTACAGACTGACCAATTAATCAGCAATTAACTATTGTGTGGCGTTTTTATTGAGAACTCATACAATAGATGAGAGTTAATCACAGGAGATTCGATTCCAAGATTTTCGCAACAATAGACATAAATAATGTATTGTTAGCCGTACTATAGTCAGTCATAAAAGTTTTTATCAATATTTTTGTATCCCACCTAATGTCTTGGCTCACACACTGTTAAAGTATTCTACAGCAAACTTTCTTTATATTTTTTTCTAAAATAATGAAAAGTTGTTATACATTAGGTAAAATGCAAACATGTTATTTAGTTTTGCATGTCTCCTAAAACGTAAGGGTGTAATACGACGTATTAAGCAATAATCTATATTTTCATTGACAATAATCTCTATATCTTTATGGATCTGAACTATGTACAAAGTACTGAGTACTACGTCTAATTAAACTACAGTCCACTAAAATTAAACTGGCAGTAATATAATGAAATCCCGCAGTTTATAGATGATCTGTAATACTGTTAGTCAATAATTGTTTTTTATTTAAAAAAATGAAAGTTTTTACAGTGACGTTTTTATAAACTGCCAGTGCAGCATAAAAAACTTATTTTAGATACCATATACTACAAGTAACTCCAATCGTGATAGGTCAATGAAATAATACAACAAAGTCTGTAAATCACACTTTATTAATGCAAACAAACGTAGAATTATTTCAATTTCATAACAATCAATTCATTGGATCTAATGGTGGCCACGGCAGCATTAGCGAGCAATTTATATAGCATTGACCCACATGTGGTGACCATATATGGTCACAAACTAAACTTTTGGTACCCGTCGCCCTTCTCTTTAATGCTCACAATTAATATACATAGCTTTTTACATACACTAAACTAGTACCTAGTCTCTTAGATTAATAGTTTCTTGCTATATACTATATTAAAACCTCTAGTCTAATAGACAAAGTATAGTCTTAACACTGCGTAATATTAGCGAGGGTATTTATTTATTGTCAAATAGGGCGGTTACATCAACCAATTAAGTTGAATAGAAAAACACTATACTTATAATAGTATTATAGGTTGTCAGGTAAAACTCGCTAAGTACAGTTTAAGTGATTTAGAGTCTTATAATGTTCCTAAATACAAGCACTATGTCGGCATGAAAAAGTCACCAAGTCTTTAAACCACATTTTAATTAAATATGAAGAATAAAAACTCATAAATTATAAAGCAATTTTGGATTTAAAAAATAAAACAATATGAAAAGACAACACCACATTTAATATATTTTAACCTTACAACTCTGCGATTTTTAAACAACGCTGTCAGTTATTATAAGATTTTGTAACTTTCGAACAAGATTTATATAAAACGTATATTTAAAAGTAACACTAATTAAACTAAACTATAAAATATTTACAAATGAAATATCATTATAGCCTGCTTGTAACTGTGCCCAGAAAACTGGCAAAATCTCCTCGCTGTCAACACAAAACATCGGTGTCAAAATTTTGAGAATACGTATTCTAGCTCATAACGAATGAAGGAACATAGTACAAAATAGCCTCCCGCTATCTGTACGTTTAGATCCTTCAAACTATGCTACGGATTTTAATGCAGTTTTCATCAATAGGCAGAGTCATTCAAGAGGAAGGTTTACATATATAATACATATAAAAAATTTGTAATTTGATGTCATAAATGCATCCGAGGAAAGCCGACATGAGTTGCTAATAAAAAAAATAGGAGATTGCTTAAAAAAATGTTTTTATTACGTATACATCACTGCATAACTCAACAACAATGTTAAAAAGATATCTTTCTAAGCGCTGTAACAAAGTATGTGTATTTATTATAATTGAAACGGATTCTGTATATTGATTAATTTATTTCATGAATAATTCAATTCTGATGTGAGCAGTAATTGAATAAAGTCATAGTCCGAACGAGGTAAACTAGTGATGCATCTCGTAAGGTCGCCGGTAAATGCTTTATTAATAATTGTCGTGTAACCTAGAGCATAGCTATAAATAGTCTATGGTTTAATACGATACGATATACCAGAGACAAAATTTGCGACGAGTTTTCCCGTATATTTTTTATTCTTAATTTGAAAGAATCAAATATTTTTCTTAAGGTTTTCACAAATAGAGAGAGCGACAGACGAGGAATATTTCTGTATCTACAAATTATTGTAATTTTTCTAATCAAATGAAAAATGACTTTATCATTTAATAAATATACCAAAATTATTATTGTGAGTATTCGCACATGGCTGAGAAGACCATTAATCATTAATCTAACTATTACAAAATCGCGTTATCAAAAAAAAAAATGATCAAAGACAATAATGACGCTTTATCCCTGATGTTCGTGTTGCACATAACACTAGCAATTAGCAATTTGAGCATCATCAGAGCCACGAGCCAATTTGTCAGGCCATTAAAAGTTTTTCGTCATCCGAACAGCGCTTGCACAATCAGTATTTGTTGTAGTCATTATGTGGCGGATGTGCTTTCCGTGGGCAGTCAAGTGTTCCGTTCCTTGTTGTTCTGTGTACAACTTAGTTAAATTTTAGATAGAAATAGAGATTAGAGGTTTTCTAATCTCGTTTATAATTAAAAATATTCGCACCTGATTTAATCGCATGCTAAAATACATTCAAATAAATCATGTAAATCTTTTTTTTTTAAATTGTACCCATTTAATGTAAATGTTTTAAAATGAATAAAGAAAATTTTAATATAATAGTAATAAAAATATTTACTCTATTTTATCCCCTTGGAAGTAAAATTTTCAAAAATCCTTCCTTAGCACGTAACTAATATAAAGAATCTATATAGAAAAAATCGGGTTATAAGTCCAGCTGTTTCGGCTGTGCGTTGATGTCTGGGTCTGTCTGTTACTTCTCTTTTATATAATAGATACCGTATAATCGAAAATCTTCTCTCCAATAATAATAATAATAATAATACTCTTTTCGATATTATATTCATTGTTGACACGTAATAAAATGAAGGTTTAAGTTCAATTGAATCACGTACACTTGATGGATTTAGCCCCGCATAATACAACTTTGGAATTCTCAAATTAGGTAAATAAGAATATATATAATGGAAATACAACAATATTTTATTTTTTAATAAATATTAACGTCCAAAGAATTTGCAAACATACCAAAGAGTATTTTTTTAATCCTTGTCGAGATACTAATACGATATTAGTATTGTATGAGCCATGCGTTATATCTTAACGGTGTGCATGGGGATAAAAAGGGTCTATACAGAAATACCCAAATAAATACAAGGGTTTTCAAATTCTAGTTAAGGTGAACTTAGCCGGGATTCAAACACATAGACAGACAGCTTCGCAACGGTTGCGTTACGCAAACCGTCAACAGCAAAAAAAAAAAAATTAAAGTAAAAATTGTAACTACATTTTGTCCTTACCAAAAATTAAAGTAACTTGTTAACGGTTCTATAAAACCATCGAAGTGTTTTTATCACTGTGATCGTTCCAGTTTCTCAAAGATTCATAACTAAAGCCGTAAGAAACTCTACAAAAAGTTGAAATAAAAATTGATACTATTTTTACTGTTTAAATAAACCAAGAAAACATTTTATAATACAGAACATACTTGCAAAACCTGTTATATATTTTGTTGCATAATTATTGGTCAAAATGTGAAATGAATCTTATTACAGTGATATCTGCCTACAGATTTTATTAACGCTAAAAATAGTGGATTAAGAAAATATGAAATTAACAACATGTAACAACGTTTGAAAATCGTTACTCGTTATATAACATAATGTGTAAATTCCGCGATAATATTAATTTAAAATCGTATATGCAAGAGTCCCTATAGATACGTATAAAATATAAATTTCATTTATGTACATTTTATTTCATAAGAATATATCATGATTTTTCCGTCGTGCACGCTTCACGTAAAACCTACCATAAAGATGTTTACATATTTTAAAGATTTTTTTTAAATAAAATTGCTTATATCTAAAAAGAATCACGATATCTTAACTTAATAAAAACGTTATTTACACATCACATACATTTACATTTGAATAAAAAATAAGTAATTGCTTATAAAAATACCACATATTTAAATATTTATTAAACGGAAAAAAAACTATTACATCAACTGATGTATTAGGAATATTTAGCGTTTATGTAAAACCAGATTTTATCTGTTTATTACATCGGGTTTCGGAGCAGACATATCACCTCTGATCCGACATATTTGGCATAAAATTAAACGAAAGTAGTAAATAAAGACGTTAACGCGAAGATGGGTATCTTATAAAATTTACAAGTCAATGTTGGAATTTTTAGTTTAAGTAACATTACATAAGGTATAATACAACGCAAGGCAGTCTAGCAATTACGTAACCTAAGGCTATTAAAACACGTTATGCTTCGGTTTTCACGAAACTAGTAATCTACCAAATAGTATTTCTAGGTGATAAATTGTAATTGAAAACGTGAAATTCTCTTGTTTCCTTGATAATTCTATATACGTAATATGTACGAAAGAGGAAGGTGAAAAACAGATACAGAAATTAACGCTAATTTGAAACCGCTGCATTTGGAATCCTAATTTTTCTTTCAGATAGGTTATTTATATAGCGTAATTGAGCACTAAGAGAGGAATTCTGAAATTTCACATTTAACCTGCAAACTAGGGGTTTAAAGTTGTATGAAAGTGAATTGGAATATGTAAAGACTTGTGGTTCATGGTAAAAAGATGAAAAATTGTATGATTTTTTAATTCTTTCATAGATTTGCTTTGTAAATATGTAAGGGAAATTGAGCTGCATGATTTTTGGAATACATTTTATTTTCGACGCGTGAACAAAAGTTACTTGTAAATAAAATGAAGATGGCCTTACGAAAAGTAATTTAATGTACACATGCCACAGGGAAAATTGCGGGGTTTTGATTGTAGTGTTATATTGTAATTTCCATATTTTCTACAGTAGGAATATTGTAATTAATTACACACATAAATTATGATTTATATTTTCATGAAATTCTATTCACATTTGAAGGAAAGAAAAGTCTACTACATATATTCAAATAATCTCATATTCTCAAATATGTTACATCTTTAGTATTATGTAACATTTACAGTTAGCCAGCGTACCTAACGTAATTTACTCATTATGTATGTAATTAGGTTCGTAAGACGCATCTCTACGTTGCGTTGAGTTGCGACCCAGTTGTGGGCCGGTTGTGGCTTCACGCCCTGCATACCTACTGAAACGAACCCAGTTTTATCGTACCATCGTATATTTCCATTTATTTTATTTATTTATAAGTTGCGGCAAAGATAAATTAATTGTCTATTGGTCGGTGTATTCAGCCAGTTTCTCGCCTGACTATATTCATTCTATTTCTAAAGGCTAAGGTAAATTAATCGTCTATTGCCCTTAGTTTTCAGCCAGTATGTCGCCTTACCGCTTTAATTATTTTGACAACATTACATGTTGTCAATAATTATTTAAATTTGCACGCCTGTTAAGGCAGAACAAAAGAACAAGTGTCCTAAATATCTGTGCTGTAGTTGTTCAAACAAACAAAGATTTTAAATATGTCCTCGCTACTAAGCGATAAGGCTACCTTTTGTTTTGAATCTTATATTATAATATCATTTGCATATATTATAAAATATAGAGTAAATACATATATACATATAATAAAAAAATACGGTATCGTATGCCAAAAACTTATTATCTTGCATTATTTATCTGTTTCAACCTAAAGTGATCTAAATTATTTTTTTAAGAATATCGGTTGTGCGTGATAATTACATTGCTTGAAGTATAATGAACTTTGACAGGAGCGTCAACTGTGATCTTAACTTTAATTTAAATATTGTATTCATATGTTTAAAGTATAGCTCACATTTATCTAATTAGTTTCCCGTGTCTTCTCTTAACAGAATAATAAATAAATAAATAAGAATAACTAATGTAATTTGACTACTATAAAATGAATGTAATTTAAAATCTGGATATCAAATAAATGTTATTCACGTTTATCCACACATTTTATCCGCGTGTTTCATATTCATTAAATAAAATATTCAACAGTATATTCAGATTATTCTATGGTTAGATTTAATAATGGGCGCGTCCGAGATCGTTTGAATCCCTTCAATTACATTTGCTCAAGGTCTGAAATAATTAGAAGTTAATAATGTTTACTTGCAAAAGGTCAAGGTATTCTCAATATATTACAAGAATAAAAAATTTCAATTTAATAAAAAAATCTATGGCTAAGTTTACCAAAAATTCCCTAAAATTTTTTTTTAAATATGCAATCAAGACAGGAATCGTAGGAATTTTAGGTGAAAATAAAAAGCAGAAATAGTGTTGTTTTATTTTACAATTTGAACTAAAAAGTCTTACGCGCTATTTTATTTACAATTTAAACAAAAATATTCGTGACGTCCTTCTTCATTGCGGTGTGTGAAGGAAACCTGAAACAAACAAAAAAGTTACGTTAATATTTTAAAATGAGAGGATCAAAGTGCTATAAGACAGGTGTTATCTGTAATTTTTTATTTACGTTTTTTAATTGAATGCTCCTGTATACTCAATAACAAATTATATATTTACAATGATGAAAATCTTAAAACTAATTATAATAAAAGCCTAACCTAAAAAGTCTAAAGGGAGTCCGTGCCCATGCGGCATGGATCTAAGAACGCTGGCTGTATTTTCGCGTTGAATAGTAATTGCAATTTTCTGCACGAGATATGAACCAGCCCTCTTGTCACCGGCGACGTCGATCAAACGTCGTACAAATTGTTTCAAAAATTATTGCCACGCGGACCCTACGGACCAAAGGTTTCAAAACCAAGAGGAACAAATAGGTAATCACTGCTAAGTGTGACATACGTATTTACGCCGCTTAGCTTTCTTAGATTATTAGGTATTTACAAGTACGCATATTATGAGGTTAGGTGTCACTTTCTTTGAAACAGGAAGTACATATAGATTTTGTTTATATTAAGAAACTTTGAACAAAAGTTGATGTATATCTACTGTTTGATTATAATCTTAACCGTAAAACTATATAAACACGCAAAAATTTATAAACATATCTTAATGAAATAAGCAACACCTTTTATGAATATATTTAGATATGTTTCTACATATGGACAATCATAGATTAAATACAAAAAAAAAATATAAGTACAATTTCGAAACATCATACAGCCAATTTTTATCTACCACTGATCTTAAGATTAGTTGATATAACAGATACAAAACGCTTTTCTATGAATACTTTCTCAATTTCAATCATGCAAATATTCATGTTTGAAACAAAACTTAGGTCAATGACCATTAAGCGTGGTGTACCTAAACCTCAGTGTAGTTTACATAAATAATCTAGCCGGTACAAAAAACAATATTGACTACAGCATCCGCGGAGAAAACGGCTTTCTCCGATCGCCCGTGTCTCTTATCTAACTGTAGGCGTTACTGTGATCCGTTACGTCATTTGATTAATTATTTATCCAGTTGACATGTACACATATCTGATATATGTATTTTTTATGTAAGAAGAGCAGCAAACGAGCATGCAAACTACCTTATGTTAAGTAGTCGTAGCCAATAGACATGCACGTAAACCACAAACACGATCGAAATCCTATCTGAGCTCGTAGATGCGTTGCTACTCTTGAGGACTAAGATGTTCGCCTCGCTTCAAAGTGTACCCGGCAACCGCTCCAACCGAAACACAAGTAATGCTCTACGGTGGATTATGAGGGCGGCTGTGGTACCTCCCCGGTCGAACTATAGTTCTCCCCCTTTACTTTACCCACAACCTTTACCCTTATTTGAGTAACTTTAGTAGTTTTTGGATAATAATATCATCATTCTCAACCCATTATTTTCCCACTAGAGAGAACTTGTATTCTAGGATTGAGAAAAGTTAGGCAGTCCATCACGCTGACCAAGTGCGGATTGGACTTTGAAAAGTTTGTGACAATCTCTCAGGCACTCTTCAATGCCTTCTATTATTGAGTATAACTTTGTATATCATAAAATACATTATTGTACTTTTGCTGAGCTCATGTTTCCTCACAATATATTAAAGATTAGGTAATACCACTCTCTCTATTGATTGATAAAATTCACACACTTTATGGAGAACTCTTTCCTTACACAGTGTTCTTTCATTGTCGCAATAAGTGATGATTAATTTCTAATACGCATACGAGTGTAACTTTAAAAATCGAGATGCGAGCCAAGGATTCCCACCAATTTGTATAAAATTAGGATTAGTTCAGTCTAATCAGACTAGTCAAATATATAAAAAATCTAAAACAAAATGATAATGCTATACTCGTTTAATTTTTTTTTTTTTTCAAAAATAATAAGAAACGTCGTATTTATTATACTTTAAAATTAAGTATACTATTTCACAATAAATTTGTAGTATTATCTTCTGCATAGTACTATAAAATACCCGCTATGCATAAGTTACAACATTGTGTTATAATTAATCGTACATTCATAACCATGATTCATGTTTACAAATTAAAAAACAGGTTGTACGTGCAACATTCCTACACTTGAATACATCTCAATTTGTTTTATCTGTAGCACTTTATTGACATTTCATTGTAGTTATCTATGCAATTAATAATGCTCTGACTCACGCACGTAGTTTGGGCGGGGCACTTGTAACGCCTCGAAATTTAAAAAGTAATATGATACTTATTAGAAATGGTTGATTGACATTGTTTATTTAATGAATTTAAAGCTTGAGATTTAAAGTAGATTCCCGCGTATGTAATATGTTTTTAAAGAAATTATTAGCGGAAAAATAACTTCTTTGTAAATAAAACGTATATCAGTTTGTGGAGCAGTTAATCCAGATAGTTGTTAAGGAAATATAAGCACCGCATCGCAGAGTTCTTGCTGGAAAAACTCCATAACATAAAACACTCATTAGATGAATTACATCCGTGTTTTAATTATTTATATCCGAAATATTCAATTATGACAATTATTTATCAAAAACTTTTTAAATTATATTTTAAATATTTTCTGGGTATTGATTTCGTTAATTGACTTCATTGATAGATCGTGATAAATAGATAAAAGAATTCTCAATGGTTTATAAATAGCAGTGGGTAGTTACTGTTACAATCGATCCCTGCGTTAAGTGTTATCTTTACATGTTTTAAAACCCTCTTTCTATCTGTCAAACTATGTACTTATAACTCGCAAACCATGAACGATGTTTTTCATATTATGCAAACACGTTACTTGACCAGAATTTAATATTTATTTGGTAGGTAACCAAATATATGTATATGCAAAATGTTAGGTAAGATTTCATAATTAAAAATCTTAGCAGTAAAAAAATATCTCATGTCGGAATAAAAATTGCATTATAATTCGTGATCACTACGCTGTAGAATTCAATTTTTTTTTTATTTGATCACTTATTCAACAATTCCACATAAGGAAACACAAAATTTTGTTTTATCACAATGGAAACAGAAAATTAAAAAATATATATACTCCTCGTCAAGTCCGAGTAAAGATTGAGTATTTATGAATATATACATACAAATAAAAATGTATTTGAAAAAAAATTGCATCCCCAAGAATAGAAAACGTGAAACTAAATTTCTTTCAAGCCATTTTTTAGTTAAAATAATTTCACAGCAGATTAAATTTTGACAACAACGATATGTTATCTGTGACAGTACATCGTTTAATCTGTATGATCAATGTTGGAGGTTCATGACTCAGGTGTAGGTAGGGCTTAAACGTACCTCACTCATTACGTAACGTGTACAAGGAAACAATGCTTGTGGCAACAAATGGAAATAGGTATGTACTGACGACTTTAAATATACAATACGACCTTTGTAGGAACGATGAATAAATGCACACAGATGTATTCAAACTTCGGCTTAATTCTAGCTTTGTTATGGGCGGTTCAGAGGTTCAAAATAAACAATATTAACATTTTAACTGCAGTGCGGATATATATTATCGGGTCAGTATTGCGGCCCTAAACTGGAGCTTATTTGATTAGTCTGAAGATACGTCGACAAATGAGTGAATATTGTATTTTTTAAAATCTATGTATCAACTACGAATACACAGACGTAAACACAGAGCTTTTGTTCACATGTAATCTATAAAAAATTGTCCGTACAACACAGGTGCGTACGAGCCGCAAGCGCGTCGCGCCCAGAATTACACAAGTGTTGTAGCCGCAGGAAAAGTGTTAATTAGTTTTGTACCTTTGTTGTATTCTAAAGGATGGGAGATGGTCCATTGACCATGTACTCAAACTAAATATCACATATAGGTACCTTCAGACGTTAAAAATAAATTTAAGTATATCACGAGTACTCACGATTCACGTTTTTTTATTGCTGATATTTCGAACCAGTTACATGGTTCGTGGTCACGGCTAAATAATTCCATAAAAACGGAAGTACCCAAAAAATACTAATATGTGTTTTAAAACATAAAATTATATTGAACTAAGTGTAGGTGGTATCTGTAGAAATATTTTCCAGCGAAATACTATTAATGGAAAAACAAATTAAAGAATACGTTGGTGTATAATTTGCATAAATTTCCAATTCTAATCAAAGTGAAGTCAAATAAATCTAGTACAAATAAAACTGTTGGAAAGAAACCAGTTTTGTACAAACAGCTCTGTTTTGTCTATGAATTCATGCTTAAATATTTGACAAACATAGTGGGCGACACGAAATTATATAAAAAATGCTTACATAATGATTAATAATCAAACTAGTACTTATATTCGATGCGCAAAATCGATAATCATAAATAAGTTTAAATGAAAGAATATGATTGTCTATTAAAAATGTCTATGACATTATAAAGTCTTGAGTTTTAGACGAAGGTGGTTCAAAGACAACAGAAGAAAAAGTGAAATTCTTTCTTTTGAACGTGGAAGTCTATGGGCTGTAGCGACCATTTAAAATCTTGTTTATGGCATGCTGCTCACCTAACGTAAAAAACGTTTCAAAATATCAATATTTTCCTAAATATTAAACATACATATATATAATATAATTTCATTCCAATTCATTGGAATTAAATTATTTACAAGAAAATAGTAAATTACATGTCCATAATGTACAAAGTAAACGTAAACTTTTACGTAATAATCCATTATTACGTTTTCGTATGGAGAAACATTATTTCACGAGAACAATAGTCCATCTGCTCTACTAACCTACACCGAAGTACTTTATAATAAACACATTATACTTTACAATAGTTTTTTGTTATTAATGTGTATTACATATTACAAATAAAAAACTTACAGAACTTCTTATAAATGTATAAAAGGAATGATAATATATAATGCCATGCGGTAATAAAGATTACAAAAATAAACGTAACTTTGGGAATAAGTACGTAAAGCTTTGTTTAATGAATTATTGGATTCCAATAGACTACTGTCTATGGTTTTAGTCATTTTTTACGTATGTGGACCATAGTAATTCAATTAATACAATTTGACTACTCACAAATACAAAAAGTATAATTTAAAATATGAAAGATTATAAGATTTAAGATATTGAGATAATATCATGTAAAAATAATTAATATTATGGGCCGTCTTCGACAAGTCCAGCAGTGATCATAAATATTTAAAAGAGTTAAAAAATATTCAATTTTTTAATTTATGTATGTAGTCACCGGATTTTAAATTCCACCTCTGACCATCTGGCTGATGACACCCGGCAAAATGAATACGCTTACAAAATTACACTATCGTGAACTATATTAATGACATCCTGATTATGATAGTAATGATATGTAGAAAGCTGAAAAATACGTTATATTATTAAAATTCCATAATGTAACTTAAAATATTCCTTAAGATGAATTCATTATAATCTTAAAACTATATGACAAATTAATCCCACAGATAAATATTTAGTATTGCTATTTCAATAATTTATTATGAAGTGGTTTTTAGTAGACCTGGTTTAAAAAACCGAAATATTTGAGATTGGACGTGATTGTCCATGGGCTGCAGTGACCACTTAACATCAGGTGGCCTGGATGTCCGTTTCTTACTCTTTCATAATTAAAAAAAATGCTGAGAGGCTAAAAATTTTTTACTAAATATACACCATTTTAATTAATATCATCAGGGATTTTATACGTTTTACTAGATAACGAGTACTCATGATTAACACTTTTCATTTCCGATATTACGAACCAGTTGCATAGCCAGTGGTGGGCAGCTTAGCCGTGACCACGAGCCGTGCAGCTGATTGGAAATATCGACAATTAAAGTCTTAACCGTGAGTTCATTTTATGTAGTAATATTCTACTAAATGTATTTTATAGACTTCCTCCCAAAGTAGTAAAAATCAGGCCATAGTCCACCACACTGATTAAGTTGAAAATTTAACAATAATTCACATATCTTTTGAAAGCCTTATAGAGAGTCTCAGCCCTGCAGGCTTTCCAAAAATATTTTCTTTTCCACCAAAGCAAATGATTATTAATTTCTAATAAACATACCTTCGAAAAATTTGTCGTACCAGGGATTCGAACCCGGTGAAAGACCATTAACCATAACCCTAAAACCAACAAGTTTCAAAACAAATACGAAATCTTACCCCGTTACCACCGAAACTCACTAAGTCCCAACCCGAGCGAGAAAACACGAACCAGTGGTAATCCCCGAATTACTCGATACGGCCCCACTTGGCCCCTAATCCTCTGAGAAATTTGCCCCAACCTGCCTCCGACAAGTAATGTTACCTTTTCTTTTATTTTATTCGGAAAATAACGGAGTGTTTATTTGATTTAGACCATACACTGTACACATTTTACTATGTAAAGGTACGCACAATTAACTTTTTAATTTTTGATTACCGGTATTTCGAACCTCGGATGGCTCGTGGTCAAGGCAAAATTTCGGTAGCGGTTAAATATTTGATAGATGCTAGTGGTAGATAAATCTACCCACCGTATATCTACTTCTTTTTTCTTTTTTGGGTTCCATAAAAATCATATACTCAAATTATTACGTCAAAAAAGTATAAAATAATTACGCTAATTGAATAATTACCCATAACATTTTATTTTTATATTTACAATGATGAAAATCTTAAAACTAATTACAATAAA
Organism: Phocides pigmalion okeechobee; assembly: GCA_018251015.1. NCBI lineage: Eukaryota > Metazoa > Arthropoda > Insecta > Lepidoptera > Hesperiidae > Phocides > Phocides pigmalion. Next base: position 30,131 of record DWON01000690.1, read on the forward strand.
AACCTAACCTAAACAATCTAAAGGGAGTCCGTGC
>DWON01000691.1:0-30132 GCA_018251015.1 Phocides pigmalion okeechobee
ATGTCTGAAATTTGGACGGCTTGTGGGTTTCTCTGCTACATCTATGTTATTAGCATATCATTATACTACCTACTGTTATGTTGAAGTACAACATATAAACCTTTTTTTTATGAGAAAAGAGTAGCAAAGGCGTATGCAATCCACCCGACGTTAAGTAGTCGCAGGCCATAGATATCACACGTACGACCACAAACATGACCGAAATCTTATCTGATCTCTAACATAGATACGTTGCTACTCCTTAGGACTAAGATGGTCGCCTCGCTTCAAAGTGTAGCCGGCAACTGCACCTCATCAACCGAAACACAAGGTATAATTCTCATCACCTATTGATAAAAACAGAGATCTGTTGCTTAGTACGCTCCCTGATTCACGGAGGCGGTCATAAAAACTAACCACTTGCGACCACCCATCCCGCTCCCGATCGCGTCTGACTAACGCTACCTATATACATACTCGTAGTCATGCGCTCATCACGCGTAATTATAAAAGGTTTCCATTAGGCATTATTAGGAAAATGAATATGTTTGATACAAATGTGGTATTGGTATGCACGTTAAAACAATTGTGTGGTAAACGGTAGGTGGCGGGTATGAGCTGCAATTTGTCAGCTGTCCGGAGGTTATGTGGGCTCGGTAAGTACTTAATTAGAGAACGCGTTCAAATATTATTGCACTCATCGCTATTTAGGGAATTCGCATTAAAATTTCAGACGGTTAAACGCGTTACGTTGGAAGTTAGAGGGGTCCAATCGCGGGCACAATTTACAGTAATAAGAAGCATTTAACATACTTGTGATGTAAAAATTCTAAACAATAAACACTTGAATATTGTCTAAACGTTGTTGAAACTTTTATGCGTAAAAGAGTTAAATTATGAATCAATAGTTCAAGATAAACAATTTTTAATTTTATTTAAATATGAACGTATTAGAACACACACGACAAATTCAATATAAAGAATAAAGAATTTTCACATTATTCGTGTATACGAGTGATACAAGGACTGGCAGAGGGGTTGTCTGAGTGTGAATAGATTTTCGAACGTCTAAACGGCATGTCGGGCGGTTATCGAAAACCGTTCCTCAGATACCTAGCCATAATGTTTTATTAAATGTCATCCGCAATATAATGAGGTGCGAGGGATCTAACATTTGCGAGAGAGGCGCTACAGAAATATGTGCGAAGTATTATGGAGTGCCGTTGTAAGTCAATGAAGCGGCAAATGGGGTGTTCTCGCCGCTCCGATGAGGGCACACTCTAATAAATAAAATTATGCCTCTGAAATTACAAGAATACGCGGACCGCTAGCGATCCCCGCGAGATTGGATGCTGGAGATTTTCATCGATATCCTCCAATAATGAATGTAATATGTAGTAAGCTTTGAGGACGGCACGACTCTGTTGCGGCGAAAAAATGAGATTGCTTCCTTCGTGTCAGATACTCAGCACTTTTAGGTCTTCTCGCATTTGAGATTGGTTTGATCGAACGCTTTTTCATTCAGATTGCTATAAACATGCATGACACTCACAGATAAAGCTGAAGACAGGGAAAAGTAATTAGCAAATCTTCGGTGTTTAATTTTCATTGTTAAAATAAAGGCCTTGTTTTATATAAGATTTTAGCTGTTCTTACAAAATATCTTATTTAGCGGACTTAGAATCGTAACTTCGTGACGGAATTTTATGATACCTCTTTGTTATTCTTCGAAAGATTTTTATAACAGGCAAAGTGAAGTCTGTCCAAAGTTTGGATTTTATTTTATAGAAATGATGTAATTAAATGCAAGTAATATAATAAAAACAAATCCACAATGCATAGAACAATGTAGTAATAATAGTGATAGTCTAACCAAAAGCTATTTCGCAGTTAGTTTGGATAAAATTCTAAAGTAGTTACGCATTAATACCTTATACGTAACATCTTATGCATATACTTCTATCAAAAACAAGCAAATTGTTGATCGTAGTCCATAAGAAAGAAACATTTATACTATTCGTAATGTAATTGCAATACGCACAGCATCGAAAAGCAGTTATGGCCAACTGAGAAGGTTCTCGACTTTCTCTGGAAAAAATTGCCATTATTTCAATTTCAAGTATATATTGGATATATTGATGGAGGACATCGCAAGAGAACGTGGGTGCTTGAGAGAAGTCTATAAAGTCTATCTTTAAATTGTGTGAAATCAACCAATACGCTTTGTCCAGTGTGGTGGATTTTGATATTTATATTAATCTGATGAGAGTGCCGTATCGAGCCATGGAACGGTCATTCGTAACTGAAACTAGAGTAACACAGGGGAATATACTCTCCTATTTTTCCTTCTTTCTCCTCTGCAATACAACTATTTTAGATAGAAAAACATGTTCGAAAGTGTGACATATACTAAACGTATCGTACCTAAACTATGTATGCCGATCGCTTCAAATATTTCAGTCCACAAAAGGGATCAAACGCAGACGATTAAATCGATACCGTTGAATTGAGATGCAAATTTATTTATGTCACGTTTTTTACAATTTTATATACAAACAAATTCTTCCTGACTGAATGGCTGATTCATCAATATTCATTTAGCTGAAACCAGTGGGCTTTGTTAGAATAGAATGTAGGTTTTATACGATTACCTACAGGTTATAAATATAGGAAAATTCATGGTTTTATTCATTTAGATTTATAACTATACGACTAATCTTTATTATTATAGATACTACAGAACAAAATCCTCCGTCGTGTCTATCTGTATGTTCAGGATAAACTCAAAAAGTATTGGACGGATTTGCTCACAGTTTTCAACAACATGTAGAATGATTCCTGAGGAAGGTTTAGGTGAATAATAAGTTAAGTTTTATTTTGTAATTATCGGGGTCGCTAGTACAAACATAATTGGTTAACGAAAACGTTCTCCTGTCAATATTAAATAAACAAAACAATACCCTTTCCAAATTTCACGGACACACTAATACAAACGAAACACAACAATATCGTGTTATTACAGTTATATTTTCCGTTTGTGGTAATTTTGTGTACTCGCACTAAACCAGAATTAAATGTTTCCAGCTATAAACATTGTCCGAGTTCCGCGGTTCGAGCTGTGCTAACAAAAGTTGCGCTGCAGAAATATTTCGCGATGAAAGTAGCGAATAAAATAGTAATTTGTCCTTTCTATTATGTTGTGACTCCGGTTCATTGCAGTCGAATCCCTAATGATCGTCTTATATCGAGCTTCTAAATCAAATTGCTTTTATCCACGATTCGATAAATAAAACGCTAATTGGCCTGAAAGCGCTTACACTCCTTCGTGGAAGTTCTAATAGTGCTTTTCGCTATTTTATATTTGAACGGTAGCTAAAGTGAATTACGGAGGATGATAAGTAAGTACGGAACATTCTTTAAGTAAATGTGACAAGCTTTTTAATGGATTTTTTATGATGATTGGCGTTAAGCTTCGGTTTGTGATTGCCTATAGATAGATAAGATAAATAGCTTCCAACTTGTTATAACGTATATTACAGTAAGGAATGATCGTCAGATCGTCTTCAGATCATTGAGTTTCAACTCAAAAGGATGTAAATTACTTAATCATTATTCACATATAATACCCAGTATGTAGTTCCTCGTAAAGCATAATAATAATCTTAACCAAAGTAGATTTTGTAAGTAAATTAAATGTATGAGACAAATTTGTATGCAACATACATATTATTACCAAATTAAATACTAATGTAAACTTAAAACAAATCATATCTTTTTTATGCTACTTCTACACCATTAGGACCATTCTCCCTTCCTTAAATAAGCATTACTTCTAAATGAAGCCCTAACATACAGAACTTAAGTTTATTTGATAAACTTTTACACAGAGGTACAAATAAAGTATACAAGGGTTGACAGGTAGAGTTAGTTGGGTCGATACAGGGAATCAGAGGGACACGGGAACGAGAAATTTAAAACTACAGTACTCTTTGAAATATTATCTGTAGAGGAGATGTAACTTAAAATACTATTGAACACGGCTTGGTAGATAGAAATGATGTTATAAATTATAAATTGTAGTTACTAGTAACAATAGGAAAATTAAAATATTGTTATTATGTTATGATGACGATATAATAATTGTTATTAAAATTACTTAGCAAAACATGAAATATTTAAATAAGACAATATAAAACTATATAAAGCTAATAAAAAAATACTATTGTAATACGTATACAAATATTTCCAGCAAAATGTGGATAAATGCTGATAGCCTATGGATATAGCTGTATATGGAAGCTCATATTTGAGGTTCGTAAATAAATATATTTGCATCATATGTAAAAATATTATAGGTGAGCGAATCACCTAGGTAAGCCGACTCGAAAAATTATGTTTCTTTAAGATATATTGTTATTAGATTTTGTCATCTTTGTTCTCTGCTCGTTGTGTATACAAAATGAACATTAAAAAGCCTTATAAGGATTAAAGAATTAATAGTCCACAAAATAATTGCCAATCAATATTTTAAAGTAAGACTGTAGCCATAATAGATACGTAATTGGCTATCGATCCCTTTGCAGTAACGAGCCATTTTTCATCGATGACGGTTCAGTTGCATAATACTTGGAACCCTCGATTACTTCAAGGAAAAGCTCTTAGCTACAGGAACCTCGCTTCAATTCCGACTGATAAATTCCCTCTATTATAGGCAATAACTCAATTTTCTATATTTAGATTCCTATCGGAATAATGCGCAGTCTAATTTATTGTATTACCGTAATAGTAATAACAAAATGGTAAAATATTTAATGTCGTATTTTACCATTTTGTTATTTCTATTTAACTCAAGCAATGTTAGCTTAGTGGTAAGATTTTGGCACGGGGATCAGGAGTTGAAAACCATAGTACCTTTGATTTTTCAGGATATATGCTTGTTGAAAAAATAATTACTTGCTTTCATGGTAAATAAAAATGTTGAGGAAACATGTATGCCTGTATTTTCCATATAGTTTTATAAGAGAATGAAACCTAACAATTTGCGCCTGAGGAGCCTGGTGGAATTTGACCTAAACTGTTGGGACGAGTACTAACATCAGATATTCAACTTAGTCCGGTTGTAGATTTCACCTTTGACCACCTCATGTGTATTCCATGAATGTGCACACTACAAAGACCATCACGGTGTTTTTACCTAAAATAAATTTAAGGTAAGGAAATTTAAACACATAACAAGAGAGTATACTGCAAAAAAAATACACAAAATGGCACAAGCATGTAGAATTTTCACTATGGGAGATTAATGTTAAACGAAACCTTGAGCTACGTAGTACGAATGTCTTGTAAACTGCTAAGTACGTACAAGAAAATTTACTTATAAATCTCTGTAGTTACATACGTAACTGCGAATTTGATAAGATATTTTTTTTCTTCGGTCAGTATGCGTTATTTTCCTATAGGTTCCAAAAGGCATACCCATTTTTTTATATACACTAATAGGCCCGCGTTTGACTACTATCCCACCTGAAAACGAGATGCAGCCTAGAATATAGCACGCTTGCCTAAAAGGTGCCTATTCACTCTTGTCTTGAATCGTTCCAGGTTGTGTGCATCGGAAAAAAAATCTCTATCAACGATAATGTTATTAGTAAAACTCATAAGACGACCATAAGAAGACCAAAGACGTGGTCGTTGACGTAGTCGTAGTCGTCGTTAGGTCTTTACTAATCCAGAACAAACGTTCAACCACGCAAGCAGATGAAGATTTAATGTATCACAGTTGCTTGAACAAAATAGACGCTTCAAACATCACTATTACTATGCGTAGGTATTTTTCATTACTTCAACCAACCAATTATTCTGTATAAATACTTCTTTTTTTTAAGAAAAGGTTGGATAAATTCCTATAAAATTTTGTTAATAAAATTATACGTATATTTGTCCAAAAATAATTAAACTAAATTTCAATATGTAACGCCATCTAATGCCGTTAACAGATACTTTAACTAATGGCGTTGTTAACAGCTCCCGAAAATATATGCCAGTGTATTTAATATTAAGATTGATCCATCAGGATTCTGATTGGGATAAAAACACAAATTGTACTCGAAATTTTGTGCTACATAGCACAATAAAAAAAATTGAAAGTTTATAACAAAATATATTGGGCATATTTTTTTAAAATCATTATCCAGAATTTGTCAAATGTAAATGGTAAAAATGATGGCTTTGAAACATGATCATTAAAGAAATTAATTAATAAGACAAATACTAAAATATTTTACGTTCATACATGTCAATTTCGCTATCGTATGTCACCTTAACATCTTCAACCCTCGAGCAATAAAGATATTGCTTATACGCTTATCATTAAGGCTATACGTTTCGAGTAAATTAAGACCAATTTGTGGAGGTTTTGCCACGAAATGTGGGAATTAAATTTATGAACGGTGTGACGGAAGTAATTTGAGTGAACGCTTAATGAATGATTTTAATTTGATTTTACGTGAACGCTGTAGAAGCGAATCAGTAATTACTTCAAATTATCGTCTTTAGTTTTTAATATCTTTGTCGGCTTTTATGTAAACAATTGGACATAAAATGTAATTATAACGATGTAAAAGGTAAAATCCTCGTTAATGTATGATAATTTCGTGATATTTTAACTGTTTTGACATTACACCGTAATGTACGGTTTCTATCTGTTCATTTGTACATTTTCTTATATGCAGCGTTAATGTACCGACCGCCCGCCGTTACAGACAACTACGTCCGCAATATACATTTAAAATCATCAAGTTTCAGCCTGGCAAAGAGATCATTATAAGCACTTATAAAGAAATTAATAGGTGCAACTACAGATCGACAGGGAAATTACCACTGACGCCCTTATAAATTGTATGTTTTACAAATTTATAGATAACTTTCAGGCGTACCGATTTCCTAACGATATTTTCCGTCGCTGTTAGAAATTTATCACTAATTTCTAATGTACACTTTACTTCGAAAATCCAAAGGTACCTAGGATTCAAATCCCGTACCGGAATCTTACTACTAGAATTTTATTGCATTGTAAATATTATCAATTGTTTAGTGCGTGCCAGCACTTCGAAGACAGGGCCGTCCATGTAAGAGGTCGGACTTGTAGATAGGTACATAGAATATTCTTTATTGCAAATAGTTACGACTGTAGTTTCAATGTCTTTATTTCGTAAAAATGTGTTAAATTTTTTATTCTATACCTTACCTGCTGCTTTATTATACACTGTGTTGCAGACGGCACTATCTTCCCCGATTAACAGGATTAAAACAAGAAATCCGAATTGTATAAAACATCATTGTACAATTGCATGTAATGGACAGTCTTATTGCACAAGTAGCGATGTCTTCCATACAGCATTTTGTGTTGTATCCTAAAGGTCAATCGTCTAATTGTCTCGTACTATCGGTGTAGATGTACGGTACGTAGCGTGGTATGTTCGCAGCATTGCTTAGGCCACGCGGCTACAATTTCACAAGGTACAAATCTAGTTTACGACAAAGCTATTGCAACACGAACCTGGCTTTCCCATTTACTGGTGACAGGAATGCGTGTTACGTTCAGCTTTTGGGTTTGCTTTCAATTCCAGTGTTCAAGTTGTATTGTAAACTTCTTGAGAGTGGTTAAAGATTTATTGTGGAAGGGTGTAGTAATGCAGTACGGTGGCGATTTTTGTTTTTTGTATAAAACGGTAGTAGCCAATGACTACGTGGTTCATCTACGGTAAGTGGTCACTACCGACTATGAACTTATGTAACCAATTCCATAGTGAAGGGGAATGAAGTTAATCATACCCGCGTTGATTCCCTTGTAGATTAAGTCGGTCGTTTCATATGTAAAATCGGCAATCACACCTTCCCATTGAAAGGCATGAATAGCCTTAAAGTATGAGTAGATAAATAAAAATTTAAATCATCATTTATTAAGGTTGTCAAAGCATTATTTTTTCATGTGCCGGCCAAAATTAAATTAATTCCATAAATATTATAGTAATATATCGCTTGTCCGGAAAAATACAGTATTATGTCAAAATTTCGTACTAACTGAATTAATGATCCTAAAAAAATTACGCTCAAAACTTTAATCGCTTCTCCTGAAAAAGTACGTTTTTAGAGTTAATACAGTATTCTTGCGGACAAGCGATATTTTGTTTGTCATTTACTGTTATATTTCTCGTTAGTTGTACTAGAAATGTTTGTTATTAAAAACTATTTTATACAAAATACTTCGTGTTTTTAAGTGCTTTTGTTTTCAAGTATGAAATAATATAGGTAACTTAATAGGTATATGACGTCATAGGAAGCTATATAACAAATCTGCAGGCCGAATTAAACTTAATCCAGAGATCACTCAGGGTTAGAACGCCATCACGCATCAATGCGTAATGAACATGAATAATGAACTAAGTTTGCCAATCAGACTACTGCGCGTCTATTTCATAAAATGATTACCAGGTGGATGGAAACTTGCTAAATTTAACTAGTGGAAATGCACCAATACAAATCAGTATACACATGATTGAATTATTTACGGACTGCATGAGACGATACCATCATTTTGCGGTTGCCAGATACTCATATATATGTAGCGTATGAAGCGACAGTCATAGTTCTCGGGAGGAGTAACGCATCTTAGAAGTGGCGGTGGGATGTTAACAGACGAATTACACTTTTAGATAATCAGAAATACCTACCAATAGATACATATCTTCAAATGATCTTTTTATGTTAATGGAAAGATAAATAAACTTTTTTCCAAATATTAAAGTTTTTTATTGATAAATTCTATATAATGTCACAATATTTAGGTTAATTATACGGAAAAAGGCAGGTTACGTAATTTAAAGCAGTCGCAGTCGCCTATGGGCATTTGCACCACCAGAAGAGTCGCTCTCAAAGGGGGAGATCTCATTGCACCTTTTTTGAAGAGTTCCATGTCATAGCGTTTACAAATTACTTGAGGAGGACACATCTTAACGTAGTAAACATGAATCCAAGTCACCACAAATCCGGTTAATGTGCGATGGAGGCTTAATTTTCTTTTAGTAATTCAGTGGACGAAAAGGTAACGTAACATAAGACAGCTAACGTAACATAGAACACTCTGAGGAAACTCTCTCCGTAAACTTAAGTGTGATGACTCGGTTAAGTTGACATTGCAGCGCTCCTGTCCAAGGGAGAGAGCAGTAGTCTTTGTAGGGCCTAACCCTTAAAAAACGAAAGGAAAAGAAATCTTTTGCAAAGATAATTTTCAAATAAACTAACTCTATATGAAATAGTTAATTGATAAAAAATGTCTAATTGCTTCTCTTGATTTGTGCGAATAATTGGTTACTAATTATATTTCCATGATTGTTTTAGTATTCTATTGTTCTATTGTACTATGATATTCTGGTTAACCGTATATATTGTTAGTTCTTAACGGTAAGCAAATATCTTAAAATTGCTTTTGTTACCTTCGCAAGATAATCTCCAAATTAGCTAGCTGGCGTCGGTATCTCCGAAATAAAGCTGGAATAACAATCGGCCGACGCGATGATCTCGGCCCGCACCTATTCCCGCATCACTCACGGTAATGGCCGGCTCCGTGTCGCGACGCTAAATGTAAATCGCTCTAATTTATATGCGCGATAACGTCGCCGTACTGCTGTTAACTGTAATTATATTACCGAGCGAGGACGTGTTGATCAAAATGTCTGATTAAATACCCGTGATGCGAACCGAGAAAAATTCTCCCGTCACGAGCTGCTAGAAATTACGACGCTCCCGACTTAAATAACATTTTAATGCGCCGTGAAAAAGTTTGCATAATTTTAAAACGAAACAGGAACAAGACTTATTGCTCTGCTAAATATAAACTTCTTTAATTTGCCCAAGCGTTTCTTTACTGAAATGAAATTACTTTTTGTAGATGTTACGTTAAATCTAGAAACTCCTGTAACAAAATGGTTAATTAGTTACATATGGCCATGCGTAATGTAATATAGACCTAACAAATTGCATGTTATTCAATTGGGTCATATGAAACTAACTTTTTAAAAGCAGTAATAACTTCAAGAACGTTGAAATAATTCGAGGCAAATCAATTTTCAGCATAATTAATAAACATTTGCTGTAAGGAAAGCTGTAAAATGTTTTTAGAAGGAATGTATCAATGGAGAACTGTAGCCAATAATGAGCCGGTAATGTATTGACTGTATAAAAACAAAAAGAAGATATTAACATTTCATATTTTAAACAGGTGTATGAACACAAAACAATTGTGTTTAATAATAACGACAACTCCACAAATTTCGGAACAATAAGATCGCATTACAGAGAAAATATGTTCGGATAGTTAGTATGCGAGTCAGAAACATTCCTATATTACGGCAGAGGCGCACGGAGACAATACCCCAATGGGCAATCTATTTGAGTAATTATCCGCTAAGGGCCATTGTCGGCCATCTTGTGTGCGAGGAATGAGCCTTGTTCACTCAATGCCGCTTGTTATGTACAAGCTTTCGGTGTCCAATGTGACAGTGCACCCGAGTGCCCTCTGTACACACTTTATGGGTTGTGCAAACTCGTAACTGCCATTTGCATTCGTGAGACCTGTCTAAAGACCTGACTAATCTTTTTATATAATAAGAAAATAGAAGAGAATTGGAAATTTATTTGAAGAAAAACGATTAGATTCTTCATTTTTCTTAGAATATAAACGTATTTTAGCTTTACATTTAAAGACGGAACAATTTAGATTTTATAATAATTTAATCGTTAATCCGTCCCGGATTTATCTTTTAATAGGATTAAACTATAAGTACTTTATATATAGAGAGTATAAATACACAATACGATAAGAATTAAATTAAAACAATATGGTGTTAAGAATTGACGAGAAATGGAACATGAAATGCTGTTTAATTATAACACTAGATAAGTTAACAATCTCAAGAGCAAGTCTGACTGTGGCTTATCTGGCGCCAAATGTTTCAAAGGAACTTTTAACGAGTTTAAAGTTGGGGCAAGTGTAGTGCACCCGCAGCTAGTATGAGCCCGACGCTCCGTAGCTTAAGATTAATTAAACAATTGCTCGATGGCTCCTTGAAAACACTCCATGTCTCAGCCTGTCGTCCACAACCTTGCCAAATTAAAGTCATAAATCAAAATCCGCCGACCGGAAACAGAAATGTAATAATGAAGAAATGAGTTAGGAACGAGACGAGACTACAAGTCTCATAAGATTAATTTCTTTCTTCCACTTTTCGAAACTCGAGGAAACTTTAAGAGTTATCTTTTCAAGTTAAGTGAAACCGAGATATTCTTCACATGATATACGTTTTCAAATTACGACATTTCGAAAGCAGTGCTGCTTTTACATTGTACCGATTCTTCACATAACCGATGCAAATTGCAGTGTCAGCGAGGTTCAATTGGACGTAAGTTCACGATGAAGTAATAAAAGGCGCAGTTCAGTGGAATAATGCGCAAAATTAATAATTTAGTCGCGACTACTCGGCGAGCGAAGCACATTTTACAGCGGGTAGGAAGAAGGTGGGCTTGCATGAGTTTCGTTGGGAGCGGATCGTAATTTAGCCTCAATTTATGTGCGTGCGCTTGTGACGCGTTAAAAGATTAGTCGCTACCAAAGAGCAAAATAACCATAACGTTTTCACACCACGCTGCGTTTTGGCTGTCCCGAAAAAAGCTATTGCGTTGCGCAGTGCACGTAATATCGATTCTGTTAGAGCTTTTCCGCGGCCGAAACTTTTTCTTTCCGATTTGGAGCTGTGTTGAGACAGCGTATTTATAGAAACGTACTTAAGCTCCGCGATAGTGAGTCGAAAGTGCTCGCTAAGTCAGAAGCGAAATGGCGAAACTTTACAGTGTCTAAATCACTTGTTTAAAAATGAACGCTTGGAACAACGGACGTTGGAAGTCGAGGCAAAGTTTACGACTATGAACCAATCCGACGAACGTAGTCGCAGCATTGAATTTGTTTCCAACTGATTCCGTCCAGACTATTGCAGAGTTCAAGATAGGAGAATACAAAATCAACTCCTGCCACGTTCAAACAGAAATGGATGACTAAAAGAGAGTTGAAATCATAAACATCAATATTACGCCTTAGCTATAGTACTTCAAGTTTTATTTAAATAACACAATAAATAATAGTAAGCAATATCGTAAATATGGAGTATTTCTCTATTCCCATATTGCTCTCTAGCGCAACCATAGTACTCGAATCCGTGCAACATATTAGGACAGAAGTATCCCCAAGTTCTCGGGGGATCGTCGACAAAAGACCTCGATTGTTTCCATTTGACAACTTGTTTGTGTTCCCTTTGACAAATAGTTTGGAAGATGAGAGTGACAAGAGTTAGATTGTTCGGGTTCGACTAAACGGGACTAGTCTATTATTATCTGACCAAATAGAGATTGCAAGTTGCAACAAGATGTAGATAGATGTATTGTTTCCGAGATAGAATAGGGTGACACGATGATGAGATTTGTAGCGTATTCATTAAGAAACAAAATTGCTTTGTCATTGACAAACAAAATTGCTTAGGATGATATGGATAAATTAATTCTGTTACATGTTATTTCCTTATTATTGTCCAAAGTTTATGTGTAAATACTATAAAAAACGTTATCTTATTTTATGATGACAATACATTTTTATCTCAAATTATTTGTGTGGTAGCTGCTTTGTCAATAAAAATGAAATTGTTAACATGACAATTTCACTTACAGATTATACTATATTAAAACTAAAAAGATCCTGAATCGGCTTAAAATCGGTTCGGTTAATTAATATTATTATATTATATACATAATAATATTTTATTAAGAATTAAAAAAAAACTATTTAAAACACATACAAAACTTGTATTAAATTATTACATTTAAATCATCTCAATCGGTTGAAGCTCCGTTAAGTAATTTTATAAAAAACTTGGAAAAAAATTTCAAACGAAGTGAGCATAAAATTACAATTATTACATAGGTTTTAGAAAAATATTTACATTCACCTAAAGTGAAGTCACGTACATTTATGTCTCAAGAGAAATTTAAGCATTTTTAAACTTCAAATTTACATGTGGTCTACGTTTCTATGAATATTTTCAAGTTCTGTTTATTGTTGGAATCAAATAACAAACAAAACCACACAGCGTGTATATATCAAACCTAAGGCATAGCGGCGCGTAATGAAACAAGCCAGATGTACGAAATATAGAATGTTCTTTATGGGACACGCTTTTGCTATTACAACAAGGCCAATTTCAAAAGAGCTGTCATTGTATATGGGGTTGGGTACTTTTTCAGTGTATTCAAGACGCGATACAAACTTCGCAGGGGTCATGTTGGGTTGGAAGCGAATAGTAGATGCCTGTATAGTACCGACTCTTATTGTATGCGTTTACAAAACGGCTCTCGGTAAAATAGTAAGAGTATAAAATATTTAATTTTGTAGTTTACTTACTATACCGCGGCAATGCTCGTAATACTGTTTCAAAATATCGTGCATATCTATATACATCTATTACTGTCTCACTACTGACTATGTGCTCCTCGTGAAATGAATAAGGTATGATATAGTCCATCAATACGACCAAAAGTAGATTGGTAGGATTTACACACTACTTAACACATTATAAGAAATCTCACACATGCAGGTTTCCATACGATGTTTTCTTCGCTGTCAAAGTCAGCAATAATTAATTTAAATCGAAATATCAGAAGTGCATGCCAGGGATTCGAACACCGGAACTTTCGCTTCAAAGGCCTGATCTTACCTCTACGCTAGAACTGTTTCTTTGCTTATAATAACCAAGTAATAAAAAGTATTTTCCAATCATCAAAAATTACGATTAAGTTTACGTGAGTATTAGAGTTGGAGTTGGTTAAGTTCAGGTTTCGAATTTAATTTTATTATTTAATTTAGATGCTATTTAATGAAATAAAAAAATATTGTTCATAAGTATTTTCAGTCTCGTGAAATACGTTATTATGGAAGTTAATAACGTTATAGCGTATAACGTTGTAACATAACGACTAATATAACATTTTAAACTAATATCATCCCGGAATTTATACTTTTTACTATATAACGGGTACTTACGATTAATGCATTAATTGCCGGTAATTCGAACCGTGATCTTACTGTTAATCGCGAGTACCCATTATGTAGTACAATGTATGACGACTAATAGATTTAGAGTGAAAAAATATAGTGATTGCATTTGAATAAATGTACAGGTAATTTAATCTTCCACATTGGTCGTAACTGAAAATAGATTCACTGAATTGCAACACGGCTCTATTGCATCATTTAACAGGTGCCGTGCCGTTTGTGAAAAGCCAGCTGTGGCATTTTTTCGCAGGCACTTTCATCTGGGTCGCACAAACATACAAAATCGTAACTTTTCATCTATACAGGAGACTATGCAATATTCTGACGCAGTGGGTCTGATGATAAAGGTCACAGGATGTTAGACGTGACAGCATACTTCGATATCCGGATTCTAGGATTCTAGGGTTTCGGTCAAGATTTAATAGCGGTATGATGTTCTAAGTTATGATAAATTTTGAAAGTGGTCCGAATTTGAACTGGTTTTGTAATTATGGGTGTATTTTTAATAGTACATTTCTTTAATAGGCTTTGTAGCCTAAAGGGCTTGATGTATTTAACTTTTACCATTGCAGCTAATGGCCATCCACATACAACTTTAAAGAACTGCAAGTAGTTGCGTTGCTACTCTGGAGGAGAAAGGTGGTCGTTTCGGAGTACAGCCAGTAATTGCACCTTTCCAACCGAATAATTGTCAGCTTGACAGAATAATCCTAGGAGTAGTTCGGTTGAATAACAATTAATGTGAAATGTCTCTGGTTGTACCTCGGAGGTAAGAGCGAATCGTATTTTTACTCTATAAATACATTCAACATAAAATCAATTTAATATATAATAATATAATAAATCAATAAGATTTCATATATTAAGTAAAGTTGTATGTCTTAATTTATTCAAGTACAAATTAAATTATAGGTTTTCTTCAAATTAAATTACATCAAAAGAAATAAAGATATTCATTCAATATCATATTATAATTTATTGTTCACAAAGTGTACACAAAAACAGAATATACAACAAAACAAATATAGCAGTGGACCAAAAGGCGACCTTATCGCTGCAGAAGCAATTTCTTCCAGACCACCTTTGGATAGCAGACATTTTAACAAGTATAGAGAACAAATGTAAGGTGTGCATAGTAATCTTGTATAATTGAATGAATATTAATAGCAAAAAGATAAGTGGTTTCAGCGATCCGTGGTCATTTGTATCCAACTGCACATAGAAAAAGACCTTTCACGACATAATACTTGTGTAGCTACTCCCGAGCATTCAGATGGAATAGGTCACAAACGTATTTGGCTTAACGGTGATATAACATATTCTGCGAATAAGGATTTAACAGAGCTACGGAGCTGGTAGAAGGCGAAGAAGAAGGAAATAGAAGTAGCGATGTCATCCCCGTCGTCAAAAGTCAAAGAGTTACCCTTTATTATCCATCAAAAAACAAAATGAGTTAGACACTTAAACCTTTCATTATAATACGATGGACTGAAATCCCACTATGATGTTGGATGAAGTGAACATAAATCCAGCAAATCGTTCTGGATTTATAAGTATGAAGTGTTGCCAAGGTTAATCTTTGCCGAAATTAATCGGTGAATTTAATCAAAATTGCTCGTATAGGCCTGGTATTACACCGATTTTACTGTCTGCAATAATATTGAATTTTTGGCAGATACATTTCATGCGGAGCTTATCTTGTATTTAGATTATATGCGAATTTCTTGTTTTTATTATCCGACAGCAGAAGGAGGGTAAAGTTTTTCTAGAGTCAAGAGTCAAGTGAAGATGAATTTTAACATATTAGGTGTCATTAGATTTTTCTAGAATTATTTGTAGGATTTTTGAAGTAACATAATAAATATATTTAAATATGGCTTATCTACAAACTCAAAAGGCAGTGTAAAAAAGAAATTACATATGGTCACATGACAAATATTTATAAAAGGTGCATCTGGTACTGTCTATTACTATCCACCATTCATTACAATTTTATTATCGTTTCTTTCTTTTAACCGGATACTGGTTGACGTGCAATATTTTCGTATTCATCAATATGGACGAAAATTCTAGATTAAATTAACTATAGAATTTCAACACGCCCTGACTTTTACTGCAATTTATAAAACTATAATTTATGCATGAAAATTTGAAATTCTTGAGCTTCTTAAATGATGGTCTATTAACGTATGCGATAAGAATAATAGCATAGAATTTTTCACGAGAACTACCTAAATTTATACGTTATTACGTGGACTGCGTGAAATCAGCGTCTCTATGTCTTCATAAATTCTAATAAATTCCTCTACGTGATAAATAATCGAGTTTGTTATTCTAGCCGTGCGGAGCTTGTGTTCGGCATTGTCACGGAAAAAATATCGAGCGTAAGGCTGTTCATACACTGCCCGCGCCATGCGATTTTGTGTGGGACCCCGGTTTTTCGGCTTAGCCTAAGTGCCTAAGTTTGTATAGCACAACACGCAATACAACATACTGACAACGCTTCTCCGCGCGGGAGAACGGTGGGCACGTTCATGACTAGGCTTTGTCGTCGTCACGTCGGATAACGTGGAACAGTGTGTGAACTGCCTTAAATAGTTGTTTTCTCAAACAACTACCTAATTCGCGAACAGATGCCAAGTAGGTCGACTTTCATTGCTGAGCTGGCGATTCTGAATTTATGTGTCCACATATTATTATAACTTGCAATATTTACTGTACTACATGTTTATGCTTTCAATGTATATTATCATATAAATTTTTCCAAGAAGTCGGTTGTCATGGATTTTTTTACCTTTTTTCACTTTATAAATTTCTGTAACGAGACGAATAGTGATATAGTAATGTTGCAGCTTAGTCTTGGAAGCACCAACGGCCCTGTTATTGACAAGATGCTGATGATTTATCGATGTTCTAAACCATCATTGTTGAAACATCGATATTGAACTTCAGAAAATAGTTTTATTGAAATAAAATGTTAACATTATTACATAACCTACTTAAAATACCTTAAGCCTATTAAACATATTACAAATAAAAAATATAAATATATGTATATATTGCTGAATTGTTTTAAGTTTTATCATAGCGCCATTGTGACTGCAACTGTACGTTATTTTCGTCACCCATACGCGTATATTTTTAAGTTTTTTTTTTAATTTAACAAAAAACTTAAAATCCATCATTTGCCCCGAATAGAATTACCACGGTATATTACAAAATATTTAAGGAAGTTAATTATGAGGAAACAGGGAGATATATTAAACTCAATACCAAATATTACTAAGAAAATCGGATTAAGCACACACACACACGCACACACAGACACACGAGCGCGCGCGCACGCTCCTCTAACATGCACTACATACCTATATGCACCACACGTACGCACCACGTACATACACTACATGTTTTTAATAAAATTTATTTTCAAATAAATGTTTGCATGTAATATTTTTTGCATTATATACATTTTGTTGATTAACACTGTCTCAAGTCTCGGTGGATAAGAGGAGTACCTGTAACACAGGTCTTAAACCTAGGACAGGGCTCTTGAGACATGTAAATATGAATGTGTTTATATCAATAATATATATATATTATTTGTAATCGCGTTCAATAGATACACCACGTTCAATAGTAACACCCTGACACAAAAAAAATACTTGTATTTATCCTATAAATATTTGTAGGATTTTTTCTGGGAACCATGGAAACCACGGGCTCGGCTGCTAAGTTTATTAATCACTAGACCAAGAAACTAACCAAGGAAATTAATATTGTTTTAAATTGTTCTAATCGATTACTGTAGCTCATTTTATTGTAATGAATTAATTAAATCAAATTGACATTGGCGTTTAGGGGACGGAATATTAGGTCTAGTCGGCTACGTAGCTAAGTTTTCCGAATGAAGGAAAGGGTTATAAAATAAGCAACTTTTATTTGAGGCTTCAAATTTTTAACAAAGCTTCCCGAGTAAAGAGTATTTAACTTCAAGTTCTTTTGTTTGAGGAAGAAAAGAAGTTTCCCCGGATTTGCCGATAAAATAACACGACAAAGCAAACAATTTGCACCCTTCAATGGTTTCGTATTAAATTGCATTGGACTAGTCGTTTTGAACCATTACACGAAATACTCGTCGTTTATCAATGGGGAAGAAATTCAATATTTTAAGAGTTATAATCTATTTTTTTTGGTATAAACCTTATCTCAAACTTTAAATATAAATATACCTCTACTTTATAGTATGACTAAATATGTAAGCAAGTATATATTTTAAGTTAGTATTACTGTTAGTGTTAGTAATTTAGTAATATTGAAGTTATCAGTGTTAAAATTACATTAACTATTATTTAGGATCATATTATTTTCGTAAATACATAATTTCAAATACAATTTTATATTCATCAATTGCTTATGTGGATACATAATATAAATGGTTTTAGAAATATTGTATTATATTAAAAATATACAGTCAAAGAATTTAGTTTTGTATAGAGTTTAAAACCTTTTTTGCACTATTTCTATTAAATTTGTGATAAAACAGACATTTTAACTTATAAATTTATTTGTTAAGTAGGTACACCCGTAACATTCTTTTCCACTTTTAACATGCAAGAATACTCAAGGATTTCACAAGCGAGTTATATTTAGGTATCATATATGTAAGCCAAGCTTATTTTACAAATTAAGCTTATTACTAAGCTTGTGAGGTAGGCTACACGATGCCGTTCAAACGTTGAGAGAACCGAGAGGAGGGTTCTTAGTGTTATACGTGCACCTCTCGTGGAGTTATTAGCTTCGATGGGGCCTGCTCCATCATTGGACCCTGTTCGGTATCGGACCACTGTTACCATGGGGTAAAGTCAAATGCCTGTCCGTGACGCAGTAGCTGTCCTTTGGGATCCCGTAGCCTCTGGATCTTAAATACTAGGCAGGAATAGCGTGTGGTTCTAATCAGTAAATATCTTCGTTCATATACCATTATATGTCCTTTGTCATGTTGGATCATTTAATGATTTCCACATTCTTATCAAAGAAAGGTAGGCCACGTGAAATCTAATTGCGTTATAGAAAACCTACGGAACGCTAAAGGTCTGTCCCGCAAGATCGTTGTTATTTATCTCAGTGGCTCCCCGTTTTTATTTCGTCCGTGTCCGCTTCGCTTTATTTGTCTTCAGGATCCGAGGGTACATTAACGTATTTTTCTTCTCTATTACCGAGACGGTCGTCCGCTCACCTCCAAACTTTGCGTTCCGCGAAATCCAAACCCCCGATTGTTTGCTTGTTTTTTATTTCTAAGATAACTCAAATAAAACTTGACGATTGATTGCATTGTACGAAAGCTCGTAATTACAAGGGGGAAGTTGTTATACGGTGTACCGGAGTTAGTTTACGGGCTGGGCATCGTTGCGAAAACCGCTGAAGTTTAATAAACCAGTTAATGTTACGTGTCTAGTTATTGTTCCCTTCCGGAAGTAATGAAATGAATTAGTGTATTATCATATTATGCGATGCGATATATTTTATGAAATATTTGGTGTCGTCTACTTCTTTTCTCTTCCTCATTAGTATGTATGTTATCGATAAAACACGATATTGATTAAAGATGACAATTTACGATCTTTATAACCATCTAACCGGTTTGATTCTCGCCTGGGTTTGATCTAAATTATGGATTTTGATTTTTATTATGGTTTTGATTTACCTCATAATTAATATGTTTGCCGCTCTCACAAGTCTGTGATCAACCCCAAACATATCTCTAAACATTTTACAGCTTGTTATAAATATTCCGTATTGCCAAACATACGATGAATCATGGCGGACTGATTCAAATCGGTTCTCTATTTTAAGATGTCCTTCATATGAATTCAGACGCCCATTAACATGGACGAAAATTACGTGATTCTAAGCCAAAAGCTATTCCGATATTAAAACCACTTTATAATATCTATGCGGGTAATAAAATCATAAATTCAAAGGTAAAATATAATACGTTTTCATTTTTATCTATGGCTTTTAAAATTATTTTAACACGTCCAAATCCATATTAACTGCAGTTTATCATAGACATTCTTCAGGTACAAGTTGTTAGGTAACTAATGGTTTAAAAGTCTAACTATCCAATTAAATTTTAAATGGATTATATGAAAAAGTAAGAGAAATAATTAGCAATTACATACTTGGTTATCTGGGAGTAAATAATAATTGATATATAAAAATACTCCACCGAATTGCTGATTTTACTTCTGTTTGAAGATGGTTAATAATAATAACTGATCGACGTATAGACAAAAATTTGATGACTATAGTGAAGTTTATACATCGCAGCGCTTTTATCACAGTAGTTTTAGTAAACACACGAAAATATACCCATGCGACAACTGAGTACGCTATCGTCTATCAAAATAACCTGTAAAGTGAAGGGTTGTGTATCTATTTTTATTTAATTAGGTCAATTCCACTCGAAGTCGAGATATAAGACGGGCTCTGCTAAGATGCCACTCACTTACTCTCGACGTAGAAAAGTGTTTGTTTCTCGTACAAACATTTACTTGGATCGTAAGAGCGTAAATCTATACGGCAATGCGGTACGCACGTGAGTTGTTTGTAACGTTTGCTGTAAGGCTTTGTCTAATGTACCTCTAAATAAAGTTGATTCTGGAAAGAATACGCTCGTTTATCCTTACTTTTGACTTGCATATTTCTTTGTTGGAATATAAAATTGTTCCTCCTTAAGTAGCTTATTTAGAAAATTTACGACTGCCTCGCTTACGTTAATTTAAATAAAACTTGTGACTGTAAATAGTACGCAAGAAACGCAATGTTTTTTCGAATATTATTGCAGGTTTAAAAGGATTGTTTTTTGTAAATTATACAATTATGGATACATATTTTTATGTCTATCATACTACATATGACATTAATGATTTTTTCGACAATAATTTATAAATAATATTCTAATTTACATTTGTACATGATAATTATTGACAATAATGATTAAATGTTTTTTTCTAGTGAAAACACATTACTTGCTTTAAGGCGGATGTTAAGGTTAGCGGTGGTACATTGACGTGGTTCTTAAAATGAACTAACGAACTATAATAAAAGGAAGTCACGATCAAATTGGTAGAAGAATAAATCAATTCTTGAATAGGGATGCCACATGGTCCAGAAAAACATCGATGCTACAACATCAAAAGTATTATTATTAAAAACATCGATATTTTAAGAACAATACCAATGCGGGTGAACATCGTCCTAAAACACGGATAAAACACGTTTTCCACGAATAGCATCTAAATATATCGTTTATCTCCCTACAGTAAATAGTAAACCTCTAATTTGTACATGTAAATACATTTTATCGAAAATATTAGAGACGTTTTAGAGAACGCGATAAAAAATACTTTGTATAAATTTATGCGTATTAATAACAAAAACAATACACAAAGTAACAAATGGTGGTACGATAAAACATCGTTCGTTGTAAACGATGTATTTATTATCTTTTATGTATCACGTATGTTCTTTTTTAATTGAAAATCGATATCAAAACACTGATGTTTATAAACAATATATCGATGGTAAAACATCAATGTATCGTTTACGTTCCTATTGAATTGGTTATACGGAACACGAATTGCAACAGTAGGCAGAATAGGGCAACGGAGCGAACAATTATAACGAGTCGATATAAATCAGGATGAGCTGTGGCGTGTTATTAAGCTATTTCGCTACACAAAGATGAGCAAAAGCAATGAGCTCGATGAGATACGAAATGACTTTTAAGTTTAAAGTTTCAACATTTTTAGAGTTCCACAGCCAAACTAAAATTGGTATACTTATAATTTTGTCAGATCCATTTTTATTTATTTCGTCTTTTTGTCTTTCCATGTTTTTATCTGTCAGTCTGTTTAATTGTCCGTCTGTCTATCTGACCTTCTGTTAGTTAGATAGATAGAAGGTCCGAGATACATCAGTCTATCTCTTTATTTTTTGAAAATTTTCTTACGAAATGATTAAATTGTGTCTCTTACTCTAAATGTTGAATAATGTAGTAGAAAATTCTGTTTTTATTTTAGTAGTCATGGAACTTTCAACCAAAATTTGTTGTAAAAAGATGTGCTGTGTACTTTGTAAGATATGGCATTTTTTCAGTTATATTATTTAGCCATCAGAACCGTTCACTTCATGGTGCGACATACACTTGGTAACATTTTTAATATTTCACGCCTCATTCGCGGTTTTGTTGTTTCAACCACAGAATATTGGAGAGAGAAATTAATAAATTACACATAAAATACAATGGCGGACTGCATGAAATAATATGTGGTGTTGCTTAATTTTGTGTAACATACCTGTGAAGTATAAACATTTGCATTTATCATGAAAGGGTTTTGCCATTTATGATGTAAAAATTGTGAACGTAGATCTGGGTAAACGATGTAGGAAGGAGCTACTGCCAACAGTTCAATTGTATAGCTTAATTGTTGAAGTATATAAAGGACGTCATTAAAGGGACGAGTTTCTTAATTAGGTTATTTTTTATATTTGTTACTGTATAACTCCTTATTTTTTTAATCGATTTGGAAAACGTAACGTAATCAACTAAATAAAGAAAGATAATTCAAGATTATAAAAATTGAATCTAGGAATTCAATCTCCGATTTCCAGGGTGAAAAGAGACCGGATTTACTATTCAGCTGTTAGTGATTTAATGACAGTACATATATTGTACAGATTTCCAGAGATTAAAACACCTTGATTCTAGGTTTTCCAGATACGCTGATGCAACGACAAGCGAAACTGCTACTTGATCAATGTGAGCCTCGATGGGAATTGCAAAAGACCGATGAGCTCATTTTTAAGATGGAAATTCCAGTCCTTTAATATCTGCCAACCAGTTTCCTATTCACGTTTCGTGCTTTTATTGCTTTTACCGTAAGTAACCGTACCGATTTGTTGCCTGGAATTACAAATAAAAAGCATGACAGTGTTGTGGTGAGATATCATATCCACACCATTGCCCGGAGTTTGAATCTCGGGTTCTCCTTTTGGTTTTTCAAGTTATGTACGTATTAGAGACTATCGCTTCATTAAATGATCAAATATAACTTCGTGAGCAAACCTAATGCAGCCTGAAATTTTTATTAAGTTTAGTTCCTAGGTGGTAGAAGTTAACCAATCCACGCTTGACTCATGTAAACTGTAAGGCTGTCTCATTAATTTATTTTAACTACATAAGCTTTCTACAAATGATTTACCTCAATTAATAATATTGTAATAAAATTGCAAACCCGTCACAAATACAGTAAAAAAACTAATTTAGATAAGTAAATATCTCATCTTATATTAATATTTATATTATATTAATATTAAAAAGCGTAATAAATAATCATCTTTTATATTATACCAATGCAAATTGATTTAAATATGTCACTGTTTAAACTATTTATACATATAACAAGGCTGTAACTGATCCCTGTCTGTACATGGCAAATATATTTAAAAATTGGTTAATGGACTGATGATGATCATTGATAAAAAAGAAGTGTACGAAGTGTTTGCTATAGTGACTGATACTGTTTTCGCTAATTAATTTTGAATTTCATTTTAAACGTATATCAGTAAACTAAATTGAATTACATTATATTATATATACAAATAGGGTAATGTCAAGTACTTTTATCTCCTACATTTGTTTAATCTGGATCAATCTTCGGTATTACCAGACTGGATGATAATGTATCGAGAATCCATAGTTACGTAGATCTCATGGTCGTGAATACAAATAGACGCTTAAAACCAGGCTGACTACCTTTATAAAACCGAACGTCGGATAATTTTTTTTATGTGAAATTGACACACCTTTGGGTTATCACCGACTCACCCTCGATCTTTACCAGCTGTCGCAGCAAATACCACTATACTCTGTTATGTTGTCACGCTTCCTCTCTGCTGCCGCGCTCTACTTTTTATTTATCTCTTATCTTTTTATTATTGTAATACGAATATTAAGAAAAATATATTTATTTCGTGAGCAAATCTAAATATTTCGTTCCATATTAAACTATCTGGTGTGCTTACTATCTTTCTAAAGTTATGTAATGTGTATGTTGTTAATGATTGAAAAAGAGTACCTAAAGGTTTCTCCCGATCAACCTTAGTTAACAGGGCGTTCCAAGGCCAGTGAACTGATTTTACTGACTTGAGTTAAATGTGGCAAATTAAAGTGTTTTTGATATAATTGTAGTCTCTTGGAAATAATTTCATTTCATACAGCTAATGTAACTTTACACTAAAGCATACCAAATATGTAGGTAAATACGTCTGTTATTATGATTAAATATTTTTCTTACTCCAGCGTATGCTTAGTTCGGGCTTATTGGCTTTTTTGGGACGATTGTCATAATTTACAAAACGGGGCTTTGTGTGCCAATGCGGAAAAGTCCCACAAAATGTGTGACACTTGGAGGCTTTAGCTTACGACTTACCTTTTCGCAAATTATCTCTCGGCAAGGCGGCTACGTAACCTGAAAACAAGATTTTACAGATAGCTTATTTAGTTGGAAAGGAATTTTATCGCTGGAATTGTGCGTAGGTACTTACACAAAATTGGATCTTAACAATAACTGTGGTGATTGCGAGTTTAGTTTAGCAGTGTTAAACAAAGAGTATTATGGAATATATTTTTATGATAAAAAATATTTGAAGAAACTTTAACATAGCATGACGAGTTAACGAAGTAAAAAATTTTATGATATATAAACCGTATAATATATGTATATGTGTATATATATTTTCATGAAAATGAAATAGAAGTGTTGATTATTGAAATGCATGATGTAAATGTTCTACTTATTCCTTTAAGGGAGCATTTTTCGTAATGATTATAGTAGGTTTGAAATTACATTACACACTAAAAATTACTAATTAAACAATTGAAGTTAGGTACCACGTTAACAATTTAATTTGACACATGATTGGTCGGTAATGATTTGATTTAATACTTGTTTATTCCGACATTTGTATACGCGGTGCAAGGTCCGTTGTGCGCCCTTGGGAATTGGATGGGTGATCATTAGTGACTACATTTTCTGTATACATACGTGTTTCAAATAATAACATAAGCTATCGCTTGGTTTAAAGAGAAATCAGTGTCCAATAGTGAGATAATAAGGATAGCAACTATAGGTATATGTAGTTTCAGAAATGTAGTATTTCAAGTAAATGTAGTAGCACCAGGTTATATGCGTGGATATATGTTATTGCAAAAGTCGTGATTAAGTAATTTTTCTGACCAATTATTATTTAATCATAAATCTGTAATTTTTCCTCACCCTTGACGGAGTATATCATAGATACTATTACGATGCCTTGGATTGAACGAAGCAATGCCGAAACAAATTATTTTCAATTTGATCACATATTATAAGTTTGATTTATTATTTTTAATCAACTCGTATTATTGTCTAGACTATTGATGAAAACAATAATATTAGCGAATTCACAGTAATAAAAATCATAAAAGAAACAACCCAATTATGATGACATTTGCTCCTAGTTTACGTAACCATAAAATATGATAAGTATCGGCCAATAAGATACAGACGGAATCATATTTATTTGTATTTATGATCAAGTTCGCCCTTGACCCGAGATATTCGCTTCGGGAAAATAACTTTACGTAAATACGTTCGAGAAAACAGTTCAAGGAATCTGTCAATAGACTCGTTCTATTGAATTATAGGGAACGGGAAGTTAATTCGATGGTTTCGTAATCAGAGGCCGTCTCGGTGACAGCGCATTGAGCTAGGCGATGCGGGCACAGCCGTACTGCCGGTCGCCGGTAAACAACGAACGCTATCGCCTGCACCCGACGCGCAATATCCCTCTAACAAAATAAAGGAATTCTTCGCGACGACAATTGTTCGCCCGCCTTACCCTCTTACCCTTACCCGAGAAATACAAACGCACGCCTCCGAATGACTTTACAAAAATTTGCATGGCGCGACTTTTTTTTCTCTATATTTTCACGTTCAGAAAAGCAATTTTTGTACGACTCTCGCGATACGGAACGCGGGAAATTGCACCCGTTCTTCGGTGAACGGGGAACAGTGCGAATGGAGTCGCACACATTGTGCCGAGCAGAGGCGAGCGATTGCTTTCTGTCTTTATTGCCACTGTTCTATTCTGGACGTGAATATGCTATCATACATCCGTTTGTATAAAATACGTATCAAGCTTCCTTTTTTTAGACCTGTTTACAAAAATTTGGAAAGGTTCGGTAAAAACGGAATTGGTAGATTGAAACTGTTGTAATCTATGGTCTAAAGACAAAAATGTAAAATTTTTCGTAATCAACTCCATAAAATCTCAACGTATAACGCAGTTTTCTTCTATGTATAAGACGCATTAAGTAAATTTCCCGAATCAGTGTACTGTGGGTCAAATTAAAATCGTAATCAGACTTGAAGCGAGTTCTTGATTCCGGGAAAGAGTTGCTCTGCAGTCGCGGCACTTGTAGTTATTTCCCGATGTTGTGAAATTCAATTAGCCCGAGACATCCCGCCTGCTGCGTCTCTGTATACTAGCAAATTATCTTCATTACGCCGGAGTATAACAGAGTAATTGTTAATTACTTTAAGATATAAATCCAGCTCTTTTTGTACTCGCTCCCGTTTATACATCTAATGAACCAGATATCGTTAATGAGTGAATTACTATTATTAGTTTCGTTAAATTGAGTATACAAGTACGTAGAAATTTTGTTCTGTACTTTGAGTTTTTTTTGTGGTGTCTTAATTCAGTGTGAAGCTTGAACTTGTTTGAAACGTTTCCGAAAAATAGGCAATACAAGTGCATTTTAATTTAATATTTAATATAGTTTTAGTCATGAAATTTATAGAAAACACTGATCAGTAGATTTTTGGTTTGAGTTACGACGGTAATTAACGTTTATGCAGTCACCTGATGCTAAGTGGTCACTGCCGCTCATTTATTTTATACTATGAATAACCAACTCCGTACTGACCGAGAATCCCACTTAAAGTCAATCATAGATACATTCTCGCTTTCGCCTTAAATGGTTACCTACGCGAGTGATTAGTGTACATTACTGCGAACGATAATAAAATACTTAATTACGGTACTGTAGCAGAAGTGTATAGGTACTCTCGTATTACGTACATAAATTTGAGAATGTTCTATCTGGCCCAGTTATTTAATTGTATTAACATAATTTTACTTACGTACATTCTAAAATTTATATAATTATGAGTTCAATTTAGTTTGAATAATCTTGACCTACAACTAAATTTGAAACGGATGAAATTTATTTAGCGCCAACATTATGAACTATAAATAATGTAGGTATTCTAAAATTACAGAATGCACTGTGCAATTTTGTAATAGTTGCGAATCAAACGACCCGGCGATCTTGCCAACATTTTTCCAGGATAGGGTTACCACATTAGAAAAAAAAATCGGACAAGCGTGGAACTGAGCCATACATCTAACCTCAAAAAATATGTATTTGTAAGCCTAAATATTACCTCTACAGTTTTACACAAAAAGATGACAGGATTTTTATTTAACTTTTTTATTTCCTTACTCTGGGCATGGGTTTTCCTTTCATATCTTAATCTGGAGGCGGTTTGTATACTCAAATTTATATCATATTCTATTACTTGCTGAAGAAGCCGGACATGTCCGGATATCGCCGGACATAGGAATTCATTCATAGGTCATTTTCATAAAAGCCGTCCGGCTAAATCCGGGTGCCTGGCGACCCTAATTCAGAGTATTTTCGTAAGCTTTCAATGTCCTGAGTTGATTTAAGAATCCAGGTGTTACATAAATCATTTTTTTAAATAATATAAGTATGTTTTGATAGGCACAATAGCTATTTCGTGCGACAGTGTTGAATGGTTTGCTATGTTTAATCAACTATGTGAATATGAGATTTCATTTTTAGACGTTGTTACGCAACCAGAGTGAACGGTTCGCAACAAAATTATGATTTCTTCATAAACGTTATAAAATAACGTATTTGTACTAACATAAAAGTGAATTAATTAACTGAATCTTTAAATTGTATGTTTACACATAGTTAAGTATTAAAATAATTGG
This sequence comes from Phocides pigmalion okeechobee, assembly GCA_018251015.1. Classification (NCBI taxonomy): domain Eukaryota; kingdom Metazoa; phylum Arthropoda; class Insecta; order Lepidoptera; family Hesperiidae; genus Phocides; species Phocides pigmalion. The sequence continues at coordinate 28,271 of DWON01000691.1, forward strand.
GTAAAAATATAAGAAAAATGTATTTTATATAAGACATTGTTATAACGAAAAAAAAAATAGAAAATTACTTTCTTTAAGTAGTACAACGAAGAAAAAATATTTTATGTTACTTATACAAAAGTATTACATTATATATTATCTTATTGTTTTTATATGTCAACCAGATCTAGACTGTTAACGAAATTACAATTTTCACTCGGTCGCTTAAAATCGATTACAAAATTTCGCCAGAACACACGTCTCAAAGAGACTTATAACGTAATTAACAGCAAGGATGTTTGTAAACAATAAAATGCTATTTATTTTTACTTGTTTTAATAATATAAATAGCTTTTATGTGTGGCGTCGCTCGCATAACAGTTGATATTACAATATGTTGCGATAAATCATATACCTTTATTTTACACTGTGTATTTGTAATTTGGGATTGTAGATTTTGCAGTTTCGGCTGAGCGTTCATCTCTAGGTCAGTCAGTCACCTGCCTTAAAATAATGAAATTTATGATATACATACATTAAATTCTAATACCTACCTTTATTTTAACTTTGGTCCGTGGGGTCCGCGTGCAAAAAATTTTTTTAAACAATTAGTCCCGCGATTGATCTACGGCATCAGTGACAAGAGGGCTGGGACTTACCTCGCGCAGAGACTTGCATTTGCTATTCAACGCGGGAATGCAGCTAGTGTTCTTGGAACCATGCTACGTGGGCTCGGACTCGCTTTGGATTATTTAGGTTAGGCTTGTATAATGAAATTCAAGATTTTCACGATATTAAATATAGTATCTCTCTGACAAAAAATATTTGTAGTTAAAAATGTTATATGCGTAAATAAGTTGAAGCATTAAATTTATATTTATTTTACGTACGAAGAAAATCTTTACGAAATACACAGGGTATGAGCAAGTAGTATCGTAACTTTTGATTATGTTTAAAGACTCGTAATAAGACGACAAGGGAGGACACAAATCATAATAAATTCGGCGAACTTATTAAGTCACCCGCCAACAAATAGTGGACCGAGTTATTGGCGATCTACTCTCCTAACTCCCCATACACCCCACATATCCACCCCATAGATACGATCTTGAAAGACCGTGCACAAAAATATATTTTTTATATTAATGGAAGGATTTCAAAAATATATACATATATTTAAAATGTTGGAGAACTATATTTCGATCGAGGAGGTACCACCGCCGCCTTCATAATCCGCCGCGGGTGCGGTTGCGGGCTGCACTTTAAGCGTAGCGACCATCTTAGTCCTCAAGAGTAGCAAAAGTGTGTGTGTGAGTACCCGTATGTGAGACTGAGAAATATTAAAAGGGCCTGACCATCCGATACTAAGTGATTGAGAGCTAACATGGTCGTCTCATGTGCCTTTGACCACAATAGTTTCACGCTAGAAATAAGCGTAGCGATGGTAGGTACCTCTCCTGTTAATTTTGCGTCACTAGCTGAATCTAAAGGTTAAAATGGAATTGCGCTATGTACTACTACTTTAGTTTACACTATATGTAAACTGTATCGTTAATGTTGACCTTTATGGAAAAATACTCCAATAAAAGGCTTAAACAGCGTATTGATAACAATGCGGTGCAATTTTCGTATTTTCTCTTATTTGTTATTTTGAGATTATAGTACTTGGCATTTGTTCTGTTGGAATTAACTTATCATGGCTATGTTCGTGAATTAATTTCAAAATAGTTTGTTTAAAAAATAATCAAATCAGATTACATGTCGCTAATGTACCAATATATTGGTACATCTATATATTACACACATTATACACATTATTGGAGGCGACCATCTTAGTCCTCAAGAGTAGGAACGCATCCGCATCCATCCTTAAATAGAACTTC
>DWON01000692.1:0-30127 GCA_018251015.1 Phocides pigmalion okeechobee
GAACCTAAATTCTGCTTTAAAAAACTTTTCTGGCTGGAAATCGAATTTGGAACTCTTTACCTTAGCTCTTTATCTACACCGCTGTGCCATGCGGTTCGTCAAATAATTTTAAAATATATAATACAATCAACAACATACTATTCAGAAGGCAAATAGGACTATAAACATGGATAAGGATTCTTATTACGTCCCGCGTTAGTATGCATAGACTGGGATCTCAGGAACTGCGCTCAGCCCTGCATCTGCAATATGGCTGCTTTAGGTATCTACATTAATGGTGATCCAAGTTACAACAGAGATAGTCGTACGGACACAAATGTCTACATCTTCTTATATTTGTTCAACTAAATGGAATATTACCATGAACATCATTAAATCGGTGGTAATTCAAATAATTTATAATTAAATAAAATAAAGAATTAAATATGGGTATATTACATAAAACATAGTTTCGTTAAGTATTATTTTTATTAATATTTTTGATATTTCTCTTACCTCGATTACTCTTATTATAACAATATATACAAAATATAAACATATGTAGCTGTGACGGAAAGGGCCATGATAACGTAAAGTGTAATTCGCCGTACCATCAAGGCATACAAGTCCTACTAATATTTTTTCACAGAAAAACATTTTTGAAACCTACTCTTAACCCTGTAATAGAGTTGAAGTGCGTGTTTTGAACAAGTATACAAGCCTATATAAGGGACAAATGTTTCCTTTATATCCTTTATAATTTAATGCCTATACGAGGATCGAACTCCGGAACTAAGTAACACAAAGGTCAAAAGCAATGTCAACAAAGTCGGGACGACAAATTTAGCTATATATTATAAGTGTTATTTACTTACATAAAGTGAGTACTTATAATGCATCTCGTACAGCTAACAGAATATTTAATACTATACGGTAATCAAGATTTGCTCATAAAACGAGGTCGGTTTACAGAACAAAAACAATAGCTCATATTACTACCATAAAAACATTGATGAGATTAGTAACGTGCATATTACTTCGTCGAATTAATTCTTTAATACAAACAATAAAAATAATATAGTTTTATATATTTATAAGTATCTAATAATTACAATTATTTCATAGAATATTGTCATTGGGTAATTCTTTGACAATTTTCAATATTTTTTTAGGAAATTAAAATATTTAAAAAGGAAGAACATAATTATGGTTCAACCGTGAAAATAAGCCCGGTACAAACATTCCGAGTGTTAGAAAATTGTTTTCGGTAAAAAGTGAAGTTGTCAATTCACTTACTAGTAAGGAGATCATCTAAATCCTCAAAGCACGGAAATACGTCCAGTAGTGACATTTACCGACCAGCAGGTTTCCAGCTTCCTATCAGTTTTTTTATTGCAAAAGAGTAAGAAACGGGCATGCAGCCCACCTGGTGTTAAGTGGTCACTGCAGCCTATGGACACCCACGTCCAATCTCAAATAGAACAGAAGTTCTATGTAAAGATGGACGCGGATGCGTTCTACTCTTGAGGACTATGATGGTCGCCTCCAATAATGTGTATCCGGCAACCACACCTCCACAACCGAAACACAATACATGAAGAACATGTTTACGGCGGGTTAAGGGGGTGGCGGTGGCCCCGGGCGAGCTCTAGTTACTTTATCATGAAAAAAATATATAAATGTTTTAATTCCAATACACTACCCACCTCGTTAATTGATCACTGGCCATGCAGATTTTTAAATTATGAATGTAGATACCTACTTTACTTTTATTTTAATGCATTTGAGTATGTTTATGGTACACAAGACAAAGGAAACATATAATTGATATTTTCAGTCGCAAAAAACAGACAGCTATGTATAATTTATGTATAATATATATAACTATCAAATTATATGATAACAGCTTTGCGTTACGTTATTGCTATAATAATTATTTGATTGTGTAAAAGTTATTTACAAAGTCTCACGAATCTCTGTGGTCTCTGCCATAACAAGCTCATTTACACTAAGAACGTAGACTTACAAATACCTAAAATTAAGAAACTATTTTATTTCAAAACTGTTTTAGTTACCTATTGAATTCTATACTCATAGAATTAACTCGAAATGGAATCGTCTAAGTATACCTACAGTCATCGAAACAACAAAAACTCAAAATAAGTATACAATTACCGAATCGTTTTATTTTGCCTGAACATAAAAACTAATATACCGAGAGATAGGATGACATTCCTACGTTTTCTCAGGGACATTTCCTCAAATTAGACTATTATTAGTTGCCGATCAAGTCGTAGGATGCTTTTAATATTGAATTAGGGTAACCCGTGGTTATTTTGCCCTTAATCGTCCCTGCGGCTCCAGTTCTTGTATTAACATTATATCCACAGTCGTGTAATGGCATAAGTAATAATAATGCCCAAATGACACAAAATATTGTCAAATTATAGGCTCTGAAAGCATGAGTAACCACTTACAGTGTCTGTCGTTGATCCCGCGGGTAGCGTCAGCAAGTCACGAACAAATTGTATTTATTAACAGCGCCCGCGACATTTCTTGTATCTCTTAGGGAATAAAAAGAGTTTAATATATAATATTAGTCATCATATTTATCTTACTGCAGAAGTAAGGCAACGTTTTTTGAGTTAAGGTATATGTATACGTTGCTATGTTTTTTACTTTCGCACTTTCTGTAGCGTATACGGTTTGATGGATTGTAGTATATGAAATGTAGTTAGAAGGCTCGGGGTGGGAATAAAATAACATAACATATAGCGTCTGGGAATCTAACAGTAAAGAAGGATATTAAAGAATTTGGTTTTTATATGGTTATTAACAATGTAAACATTGAATAAAATTAATTAAATAACCAATTGCGTAACAAAAAACTTTCATAACACTTTTGACACAAAATCATACAATAATTGTTATTGTGAAAAATACTACTGTAGAATACATTTAACAATATTTTTGGTGTTTTTATGTTTTTTTTTTTATTTAATTTTAATGCAATGTTATAATTATATTCGCAAAGAGTAGTAGATAAATTGTGGTTTCTAAATTCGTGCATGTATTTTGACAGAATTTTTTAGGCAATATTTTAGAAAGAAGAAATAAATACATCTAAATTTAGAATTTTTATTTGCTTATCCAATCAAATAGCTTTTTATATTTATAAAACTATGCCTTTGTTAATACTCGAAAATATAGTTTATGATCTTATAGTTTATGATATTATATATACATATAGTTTATTGATTCACTATAATAAGGATAGTATTACCTACGATATATGTAGATTTCTATGAAATGTTTATAGCGGTAGAAAATTAATGAGATAAACTTATAAGATGTTTTGTGTAAATCGCTATTTGGATTTAATTGCACTATTATTGGAAATTACTGTGGATAGGGGTAAGTTACATAAACATCAACCGTGAAGTCCAGGCTAGTAATAATAGTGAAAACTGTAATAGATGTGTCAACTGTGTTGTAATTTAAAGAAAAGTTCTTTTATATGGTTGTTCAAATTAATAAACATCAAAGCATCCTTAAGGAGCTGTGGTTAAGCTTGGATTTTAGCAGAGGTCCACCTGTTTGAAGATCTACCAACATACAGAATACAAAAACCTCTCCTGACATCCGATGTCAAACAAAATTAGTTCATAGAAATATTAATAGTGCATTATATGTATGTGTCTAAAATTAAACCGGCATATTTTCATCTCCTACTAACAACCGGTAACAATCTTAAAAACTTTGTATGCAGACGCTCTAATATTATAATTATATGACTATATCAAAGGATCCAAGGTACGCGAAGACCATCCAAAAACGGCTTTGTCATATTATTTTAGTGGATAACGCCGATCGGGGTCTATCAGCTGCGGTTCACTGCTTGATTGCAGTGTTTACGCTCGATACGAATCGATTTCATACGATTTATATTGAATGATCCGATCCGATTGATCGTAGGTTAATAGGACCTATTTCGTATATTTTCGGACCACTGACCGATCATTTAGATCGTACGTGACGTGCTTACACGGAAAATAAATCGTTTGATTCGCATTATAATCATTCGTATTATTAAATGTTCGACTCTGTGAGAATGTTCGATCCACAAAACGTGTCGGAATGTGAAATATACCAATTTGTTTTATGTTATTTTCATTAGCTAATTTGTATTTATCGGAATAATGTTTACCAACTTTTGATTTTACGATCGACTTTTATGACTCTACCATTTAGTGCCGTTGATTTATTTTTATCTTCTTATTGGATATCGAATTTCTTGGTTTTCATAACCATGTTGAACTAAATACTTACTTTTTTATGATTACTTTAGCAGATGTGTATTGGCAAAAAAACATACAACATAAGAACTAACAAATAATTCAAAAATACGAGTTCACTTTTATGAAAATAAAACCATAAACAATATCACCGGTTTCTCCTTAAACAATGCCTATTGCACTTATAGGGAGATAGATATTAAATAAGACCAGTTAGAATGTAATCGTTTACTCAATAATAATAAGAAACCATATATTTATATAATATATAAAAATGGGCATGGTGGACATCGAACGTTTTTTTCTACTTGTATAGAGAACCTGACATCAAATAAGGCTAACCGAAATGTTCTACTGCATTTGAAAAATAGAGATGAGTTCAATTTTCTCTATACTCTGTAACTCCTACCCGTAGTACCTACGTAGTAGGTAGTAGGTGCCCGTAGGTACTACGGGAGGAGAGTGAGAGGGGGGACTTGCAAGCAATGAAACTATCCTTGTTTTCAAAGTAGCAAGGCTCCTACGTACATTAAGTAGCTGGTATCCATATCGATCCAATCGGAATACAAGAATCGCTACACGGTGGTTTACTATGTCGCAATGGCACCTTCCAGCGAAACGATAGTTTTGCCATCTACAAAAATGCACAATATTTATATTGTGTTATTGTTTCACTGTATCGGCGGAGTTCAGAGAATTCAATTGCTTCACTGGTCCTTATGTAATAATAAACACAAAGTTTAATTTCACTGTAGTTATCTATTAATTATCTTTGAGCTTCACTCTAAATAGATATATCTATTTAAATTTCTCACATCCTACTCCCTAATATTATATATTTAAGACAAGTATTTAACATTTCCTTGTTTTAGAAATATTACCCCAATATTAAATCTAAACAGAATTTTCGCACTTATGTGCAAGCCAAGCTCTTTACCTATTAAATGGCGCTATTACTAGAAATGCTAAAAAAGTCGTAGTAAAAAAAAGCTAATGGCATTTCATCCATAATTCAATATTGGTCGATCCATTAAACGTATTAAAATGTGCAGTTTGGGTCGAAATGTTACAAAGGCGTGTCAAAGTTAAAGAAATGTAGAACTCTGTAAATACTGTTAAACCCTGCCGATTTATCGTCAGCTCTACACAACTAAACAAATAAACGTAACAAATTAACAAATGCGACAAAATATTTTCCTTGGCTCTAATAAAACGAAACGAAAATCGTCCTATGTCAATAATAAAAATAGAAACATATAAGTCTATGTCAGAATGCCAGCACGATCGCGGTCACAGCAAATTATTCGAACAGATTAAGGTGTACTGAAGGCCAATTTATGATGACGTCAGCCTTTATTCAATTATATAATAATAACTTTGATATTGTAACAATTCCTTAACTACCTTCCCTTATACTCACGTACATTTTAATTACATAAAACTAGCAAACGATCACGCAGTTTACCACCAATTCCAAATAGCATATAGTCTTACCTGAAATTGGCAACAATTATCACGCTACCTCTAAAAGCATTTAAAAGACCGAGTTAGTTATCTTGCTTTACAAAAATAATCGAATCAGAATATATAACACAGATTATAAAACAAAAGTAGATGATTCGTGCAGAGTCGAATCATAAACCGTTTTCCCACATTTAAGACTTACCTACCTTCATTTATATGCTTTGACCAAAGGACTTAAAGATCTATTTTCTACTAATCGAATGTTCTATTAATTATTACCTACTTATTATAATATTCTCATATTTTTTATCAGTAACGTGGCTTACCCAGATTACTAATATTATAATGTATTTTTTTTGTTAGAACTTGTTATATTTATCGAGACATTTTTCTTTATCGATAATAATCGATCACCTTCAATGTCCATCTGATTTTATGGAACCGGAACGGCTCTTCCTGTTCTTATATACAAAAATAAACATCGTTATATTTTTTAATTGCATCAGAAAAAAGTATACAAAAACATCGGAAACAATCACGCAAACTTAACACCGGAAATGGGACTATCAGTAAATCAAAATTGCACTATTAAGCGAACGGGCGCAGGTTAAAAGGACCCGACCATCCTGGCCTATTCATTAGTCCCATAAGAAGTGACCAGGCGGACAGCTTAACCTAATCGTCCATAATTTGCTGGTACCTTTTTAAGATTCGAGTAACCTATTCGAGTCTAAACTAAGTTCATTCACAGAATTTATACGCTCACTGCGGTAGATCTAAAAGAAATAATTTTATACAAATTGCCGACATACGCTTAAAAGCATATTTAAATTTTATATCATAACAACATTTTGATTTTAAAAACCAATAAATAAGAAAGCGTTGACAAATTTTATTTATACGCTCAATCGATGTCATGGAACCGGTGCTATTGATTACGAGTTAACTTGTTCATCGTATAGTCATATCGACGTTCAAACTTTCAAATGTTTACTTTACGCTTTTAACTTCATAAAATGCTAATATGACGACAGGTTCCGGATTTTTTCTTGCAAAATTTACAGCTAGCGGCAGTGAATTTAACCGCTGCCATAACTTATGTGATTAGAACTAATTAGCACCTGACAAAAACTATTTAATTTTAGATGTGATGTGAAAGTGTTCGTACACGATTTATTATAATTAGTAATGGCGGTTATAAAAGTAATTCAATTTACGACGTTCGACGCGAGGTGCTAATGGGTAACCATTACTTTTAAGTGCTCATTATCCTGTTGGGATTGAGACAACTTTAAAATCTGTCGTGAAATAAATGAAAACGGATATTCGAAATTGGTACAATAAAACGCTTAGGCCCAATAGGTTTATCGAGTCCACTTCCTACAGCCGCGCTAATAACCAAAACAAACAACAACGACGAACACAAAGGGACGCAAATAAGGCCAAAAAGCGCTAATATAAAAAAGTGTGCCCGTTTTTATAATGCTACGAGTAAGTGTGAGGTCGGGGCGAGGAATGTTGGCGCCTGTCTGAGTACGTATACCTGTCCGTTTATCAATGGACCGTGGACAATAAGATAAAAAAAAGAACAAGTAAAATATTAAAAAAGCGCTTCATCAATCCGATGCGTCCGGCAAGGGTTGTCGCGTACACTAAATATAATAGACCGATCAACTTCCTATTTCACTAGCTCTAACATAATTCCAACAACGATCGTTAATGTTTAAAATTACAAATGTATGAACTCGTAAACTTGTAAAACGATCTACATATTCTGTAAGTTTGTGTTTCTTGTTCACGTAATCTCCAATATTTCAGTCGAGCCAAGATATTGTTATCCAATATTAAAACACCATTGAGAGGCATTCCGCTAGCGTATAGGCAATAAGTTTCCGACATTGTCACATGTAGGCTTGCCACCCCGGCGTGGAGCGACGTAAATATCCCGAGTAAAGCCTAACACAACTCAAGATGAACACGACAAAACTGATAAGAGCCTCGCCTCGCCCGAGACATCCCAATTTAGTGCCGGCCCGGAGATAACGCTATTATACAGCTTTTAACTATACTGACGATACGCTAAATGTATTTAAAATCACCTTATTGTGGCTTTTTTGAGATACGGAAAAGTGTTGTCTGCCATTATTGCTTTTCAAATGTTTTAAAATAAGTATTAAAATACTGTTAGAACCACAATTTCTTTTATATATATATATGAGAAGAGTAGGAAACGGGCATGCAGGCCACCTGATGTTAAGTGGTCACTGCAGCCCATGGACAACCACATCCAATCTCAAATAGGACAGAGGTTCTATTTAAGGATGGACGCGGATGCGTTCCTACTCTTGAGGACTAAGATTGTTGCCTCCAATAATGTCCATCCAGCAACCACACCTCCCCAACCGAAACACAATACATGAAGAACATGCTGCTTTACGGCGGGGTATGAGGATGGCGGGGGGGCCGCTCCCGGCGGGCTCTAACGGCTCTACCTTACTTTTAAATAAAAAATAAATAATTTCATTCGATACTTTTTTCTTAAATGTTAAATATATGATGATTTTTATTTCTAACTACATATTGATATGGTTTTTCTTGCCAGAGCCAATTATGAATCACATATTAGTTTATAAAGTAATTTAGAGTACCAATGTAATTACTTAATTTTGCCTACATAGATAGGTTTAGTAACGCCTACCGCAGTAGGATTTGTATAGCCAATGGCTAATGACTAAATTTAACGTTTAAGTACGAATAGCTTGGAAATAAAAAAAAAAATACTGTCTGTTGGAACAGCGTGGTGGAACAGTTTCCAGAACTCCTCATGCATTGCGAAGGGACCCACGCCAAGTATATATAAAAAGATTCCGACTGATCTTAAAGTTGTTGATGAAGGACTTTATTGAAGAATTAACAATTATCATTAAGGTTAAATAAAGTAAAAAGTAATAAAAAGAAATATTTATTTTATTATAGTGAAGCCCGCTTAGCATGAATTACACATTTTCAGTCTATATTACAGCTAAATTAAAGAATGTATAAAAATTACAAATAATTAATCGTTTTCAGTATATAAACGACGTATATCGGGAAAATTTCAATTACTTAAAACTTGAGTTCTTCTGGGCTTCGATATTTAATAGTTACAGGAATTACGTCTCCACATCCTTATATATATGAAACAATACTTTTTATATTGATATAGTATCAAACAAACAATCGGGCCATCAGATGTTATTTGGTCCCTGTAGCGCATGGACATCCCCGTCCAACACCAAACTAGATTAAAGTCCTGCCTGACGTTGTGAATAGACACGTTACTATTCCTGAAGACTAAGGTGATAGGCAACTGGTAAGTATATCCATCAAATGTACCAATCTAACCGAAACACAAGTAAGTAAGTATTGCTTTAGCGTATTATGAGGGCTGCGGTACTACCACCCCGGTCAAAACGTAGTTCTATCACTTTGCAAAACCTAATTATTAATATACTGTTATTAAAAAAGTCAATTAAAAAAATTTAAAAGTCGGTGAGAGATAAAGAAAAGTTTTCAACAATATTAAGGACTATATATTTTTAAAGTTTCATTACTTCCGTAATTTAACGACTTTTTATTCTCTTAATTCACTTGCTAAACTATGAAATGCAATTGTAAAGGCGAGTTAAAATCGTAGATGTGTTGTAATCAAAAGGGTGAAAAGGGTTATTATATAATCCATCCCAAGCCATCGGTGGGTTACAAACGAACATTGGATGAACCTTGAAATATAATGTTAAATCGACACCTTGTACGTAATAACGAATTTAACTTTTCGACTGTATCAAATATTTTCCTCAATTGGTAGTTTTTCACTCATGAAGGTATTATGATTGAAATAGACGAGTCCTAAAATTGGAAGTACTTGTAAGATAAGTTGCGGTCTATTCCCCTTTCAGCACCATTAATATGGCCTAAAACTTCGTTCAATGACCAATGAAATTCAAAAACCTTGAAATGTGACTAGTTTTTGCAGACGTTAGCACGTTAACATCGTCAAAAAACACATAAACTCTTTAATTTTAAATTATTAGTACAGATTAGTCTGCAGTTTGAATAATCTTGTCGGTATTACTACACATATGGGTGTCAATAACATTAATTTGCTTAATTTAAAATTTAATTTTAATAAAAAAACAATCAGTTATGTTAAGAAAGAGAGACAGATGTAAGTATTTCGACCCACATGAAAACAATATATTAAAGTGATTTAAAATAGGTAACCATTATGATAATTTATTTACAATAGCACTGAACAAATTCGAAGCATAAATTTTATAAATGAGCCCTTTAGTAATAAAATGTAAATTAAATGTTTTTGTGTAATAGAAATCATTAGTAAACAGACTTGTTATTCAGTTAATATCAAGAGATCTTAACAGGGTTTTAGCAAATAAAGTAATTTGTAGGCAGTCTTTTATGATAGAATTGTACCAAAAAAGCATGCAAGCCACCTGATGTTAAACTAAGTGGTCGTGCAAACATCCACGTTAACTTTAAAAACGATTAAATTTCTATATGTTACGTGGAATAGATGCGTTTTATTCCAGACTAAGATGATCGCATTATCCTTTTATGTTCGTCCACAAATTCACTGCAATCACAACTACTTCTGTCTCATAGCAGATTGAAGTTCTGGTATAAGATAATTAACTCCTTTGGGCGTTGCATTTTAATTCTTAGGAATAAATATACACTTCTAATGGATTTCCAGTAGTAATACTTTTCTAAATAGAGTTTGTTGGTTACAGATGTCCATGGTGGCAGCTATCCAGTATTATCCAAGCTGGATCCTGGTATTTTCTTAGAAATATGATTATTAACTACAATCTATGTGACGGTTAATGGGCCACACATATCTGTCAAAACATTATGGATAACATTCTACCATTTTATTGAGTGGTATTTATGTATTTATGTTTAATTCACTTCTTATACGCTTTTTCCGTGTAAAAGTCATTGATACGTGTTTAGGGATGAAAAACAAACTAGAGTAGGATACCGCATTTCAATGATTTGGGCTATCATTTCTCTTATTCGTAATATCATATGAGGATAATGTCGTCTCACATTCGCCCAGTCGCCTTGTGTGAGCGGTCAGGCTCGAATTTCCGTTTAACTAATTGAGCGAAAACGACACAACACGCCATTCAGCGTCCAACTAATGAATGGCCCTCGAAAAAGCCAATTTGTAGTTTTTTTAACACTTCAATTTGTGCCGTAAACCCCAAAAAAGTTTCGAACGAAACCACAATCGAATTAGTGTCCCTTGTTCCAGAGATTACAGGACTGTCCGGCTCTTATCTCGGTCGTTCGTTATTTTATTGGCTTGTAGAGAGTAAGTCGATAAACACGACGCATAATGGCCCATAATGAATCGTCCTCGCTAGCGGTTTGACTAATCATAAAGGTTTTATGGGTGTCGTCTCTGAATAGTCGCTTTATGACGGAGCCTTGCCTATTTCCCTCTGTGATGTCAAATTTGATGCATAAACAGTCAATAAAAGCATCAAACGTGTTTAAATGTAAATTTATCATACTAGACTTACATGTACCTAAACCGCGTTCGTATCTTGATTGACAAATCAAATCTGTGAATATTTAAGTGCACAATAAAATTTGTGTTTATGTCGCACGCGCATCAAAAGTAACGTCGATCTGTCATTAAGGTAAATGAGCTTGTGACAGCATACATTAGCCAAGTATTTGGAGAGAAGAATTTCTTTGACCTCCTTTTTATCACCGTATAATATAACTGTCCACAAACAACATTCTTTATATGGCAGACAATGCACAAGCATTCCAATAAATAGATAACAAACGTTTTCTGCATTCATAGTGGTATTACATAAGGCCTTATATCGGGAGTGTTAAGACGCTTAGGTACTCATAGCGATATACGGATAGAGATCGAAAGTCTGTATTATTTGCTGACTGTGGGTCAAAAACAACTCTTGCCTAACAAACCAGTATGTTGAACACTGTTACGATCGTCTTTTAATATAATTTGTCTCAAATATTAACAATAATTATACAGCTATTAGGGACAGCCGATATATTGCCCTGATCTATATTGTATAATTTCTATTTTCATACATGTATCAATCCAAAGGACTTGCTAAATCTATATACATAATTTAGGACAAAAATGGTATTAAGCCCATCAAACTATTATACGATATTGAAAAATACAAACAGTGTAGGCACGTATTAATCAATGTTACACAGATTATATAATAAGCATAAAAGATACATAGATCTATTACAATTAATCTGACACTCCCTAGACATTTACACATACAGCCACAATTACGGCTCATGTTTGTAAACACTTCAATTCGCATAAATTACAAAAATTAACTTAATTTAACTTTATAACATTGTAATGAGCTTTACCATCAGCGCCATTACAAAAACTGTTTGATTGCTAGAGTTGATAAAGCTAAGTTATAAAATACAAATTAAGACACGCTCTAGATAACCTTTATTGTAACAAATTACTTTTAACTGTTTTCTGTTCGGGCCCAATTCAACAATTTTGTAGCAACAAAGAACATAGACAGTTGGTACCGAGTACATTAGTGCACGTCCACAATGGTTGACATAGATCGCTAACGGCTGTATCATTCATTGCCCACACATAACGAGCATTAATATTATATTAATGAACAAAATGATACAAATGGCGTAAAAGAGCCATTCATAAGGCGAATTAAAAGCATATTAAAATGTCTAAAATGTCAAATTGCGAGGACACATGGCTTATTAGAAGGCACTATAATGACTGTGTGGCACACATATGTGTAACAAAAACCTTGTTTAACTAAAAATATAATAAATCTGAAGTCTAAAGGTGGGACAACTACAGTTTGACCGCGGAGATACCACGCCGCTCTCATAATCAGCCGTAAAGCATTACTTGTGTATCAGTTGGAGAGGTGTGGTTGCCGACTACACTTTAAAGCTAGGTGACCATCTTAGTCCTCAGGAGTAGCAACCTATCTACATTCGAGCTCAGATAGGATTTCTCTAGTGTTTGTGGTTATACGTGGATGTCTATAGGCTGCGACTACTTAACATCAAACATCTCACATTAAAAGAATAAAAAACATAGGAGTTATGAATGCTCGGACAGTTCGGATTATTACTTTTATAATTACAACTAGACGTTGAAATGTAAAAGTAATTCATTAAATGTTTGAGTGTCTTAAATAAAATAATCTATTTTGGAGCAAGTATTAAAAAAAGAACAAATTCTATTCACTCAAAAGTCTAATTTCGTAAACTTACATTTTAAAATTCTATGCCGGTCAATTCTACTTTATGCGACGGTCTAATTGTTATATATTGTTTTATTTCATATAACGTCTATAGACAACTTTCATCGGGCGAGCTCTCAGTTTTTTTACCATATGTAAAATAAAAATTATGTAAATACATATGCCAAATAAATCAATTTTAACATTTATGATCAGCAAATAAATGTAGTATAAATCTAACGAAAATGTAACTTTACTTCTGTAACGAAAATAATTCTAACTGAATCATAAATGTTGCATTACGGTGTGACAAGGACGCCACACATCCATGGAAATATCCAACTATGGTCGTGAAATAGATGCCGCTCGTTTTGCCACTAATGACTTCCTGTATTTTTCTGTATGGCAATTATTTCCCATGGGTGAGCCGAAGACGATCGAGTTTTTATATGTAGTCTTCAGGTTAATACGAGACCCGTGCGAGCAAATAACTTACATTTATTATGAACCTATTAAAGCAATGTATGATGCAATAAAAACAATTAATGATCACACATTAGAAACAACTACACAACATATATGAACATTAAATTGTAATAGCCCTCTGGTTTTTATATTTAATTCTATTTTCCTGTAGAAAAACAATAAATGGATCCAAAGACAAGAAATGATAGATACCTGCTATATTTCTTAATAGAATTAATGTTATTAACGACTTACAGGACCAGTGTAAACCATATTAGTCTGACACGCTAGGGTTCCAGGTTCTATACCGGATCGTTTGGTTAACGGATATGACAGAATTTGTCTTCTGTGCTTGGTTTAGTTGGTTATGTATTTGTCTTTGTGTGTGTCCATGGCACCCACGACACGCTTTTTTGCTTAGAAAGCCTTATACAACAATTATAACATGTAATATTATTATGGTTTCCAGAGACAAGTTTTTATCCTATAGGACTATAATTAATTTAAGGTAGTCACTACCAATTCATCTAAAATCTTCTATAAGCGTTACTAATTTCTTGTGTGATGAAAACAACAAACAAGCATTAACCTAATACATATTAAGTAGTCAGTTATTAAGTGGTACCCTTGCATAAATACAACCAACCTCTGGTAGGAAGGTAACGCAACCTAAGGCCTATTATATTTACGGTTGTCGACTGAGATTATAACTAATCAATTTAATGAACGATTGTGTAAAAATTGTTCAGCAAGTATTATACGATCCTAACGCAATCGAATTCGGTATTAAAATTGTCGGCTCGATGTAAGCCTAATTTTCAATAAAAACTATAGAAATGGTTCACTCTAAAAATTCGTGTGACAGTGATACCTTTTCCGTTGAACTGATCAAGTTCTACATCTTCAGAAATAAATGTAAATATGTATTTATATAACGCTTATATTTATGAATGATTACCCGTCAGTCAAATTATACGGCTTATTAGATTTAATGAACCAAGCTATGTAGGTTTGTTTAATTAATCTAATATAATTATTAGGCAGAAAAAATATTTAGTCGATTCCAAGTATTAGTAAGTGCAAGTATTAAGGTGAAAGTCGCTCTAAATAGACTTTACAAACTAATCAAATAAAAACAGTTGAAGCACGACGTGGATATGAATGATTGAAGCAGCGTGTTCCAAAAACACGGTAAATGAATTATAATAAAATCGCGTCGATCCTCATCGGAACAAATGGGTTGTACATGTCGCCGCCCACGCCGCTGCGCCCGCGCCGCCGGCGTCGCCTCGCACTACACGTTCTTAAGTGATACCAAAAGATAAAGCCATAAATATGTAAAAATATACTAGCTCCTATAAATATTGTTTGGTCCTAGAGGTATTCACTATTGCGTTAACCCTAACTCGTTACTAGAAAAATACATTTGCTTATGTTATTGGACAATTATTATTATGTTATACCGTAAAACTGTAATAAATTAGATATTGTTGTTTTTATATATTATATTATATAATATTTTCGTAGATGATAAAAAATACTTGAATCGAACAAACACCGCCACTATAAAAATTGCCCTAAAGTATTTCTTGTGTCACCGTTGGAAGGCGTGATTACCGATTAAACTTACAAACGAAGCAACCAACATGGTTGCCAGATGTACGTCTAATAGAGCTTCTATCGTATTTAAGGTTTGCTATTAATGTCCATGGGTTGCAAGTCTTTATCTTTGACGAAAAAATTGCACGCTTGTTAACTTATAAAGCATAATAAATAATACCTAATAATCACATTTTTTTACTCTGTCATTATATTTTAAACTTAATTATATATATCCACTTCTCACATTACGTAAACATTAGGAATATGTATGGGTATGGGCAAAGGAATGACAGACAGGCCTAGAAATCAACGCACAATCGAAACTGTGGAATCTATAATCACATATTTTTTATATGTCACCCCCACCTAAATAAGATAAGGGTTTGAATGCGAGTAAAATAGGACATTATACATACATAGTACTATATACATATAAAGTAAAATAAAGAGAGAGATACATTACTTGTGTGAGCAAAACCCGTGTAAGAGCTAGTTAGTTTAAAATAAAAATAAAATAAAGGATATTGGACATTAACTGACAACGGAGTAACGACAAAGGAAACTCACAATTGGTATCGACTAAACGTGGTGTAATTGCAATATGTATTTACAAAACAATAATTATTTTAATGTCGCCGCTGTTCAGTCCCCGAGGCCGCGGAAGACGACCGACTTATACGAAACAAAATTAATAAATGACATGTACCTAACATAATAATATGTATTATTATGACTCCGTTATTATGGGGTGCGGTTAGACTTATTCGCATTGCGCTTTGATCGTGTACGTTTCGTTCAACCACTTAAGGGTTGGTGTACCCACAAACAATGTAGCTCATTATTTGAAAATTCCTTCATGTTGTTACATTTTAGTTTGTTGTTTGAAATTTGCATCATAACAGAAATGATTTAAAGTGTCCAAAAGCTGTCCATACGAATAAACTTAGTAGTAGTTTGTAGAATAAGTGAATGCTTCTAATCAATGATGTATCTCCAAATATTTGATTTAAGGGTGGTAAAGTCTAACCCGCCCTAAACCAAATCATGTGTTATGGTGGGACAAGTACGGTTGCCGGCTACACCTCGAAACGAAGCAACCTTTTTAGTCTACAGATGTAGCAAATTATCTATGTACGACCTCAGAAATTTCAGTCCTGTTTAAAGTTGATGTCCATAGACAGCAACGTCAGGTGACCTGAATGCTTGAAAAATACTCTAAAATTATATATACATATGTATTAGGTTTAAATAAGCCATGAGATATTTTTCATTAAATTATACCAATTATTCCGTAATTCGTCCATTACTGTACTTACTCCGACACGCACTTGGGCGATTCATTTTATATCTGTAAAAAGGCACAAGCGTGCCGAGACGTGAGCAAATTCGGCTATAATTAATTTTAAATAGAGTAAATACGAGAAGTTAAGAACAGTCAAAACTTATTCTTTATAGCATCAATGCTTTAACATTTATATGAGCAAACATTAGGCGTACTGACCTTAAATATCAATTTACACGGGTACATGGCTATTACCAATGGCGTACAAATAATAGGTGTTTCTACACATGGCGCGTTTAATGCTTACCCGCTGTAGCGGCGATTCTGAAGGCTCCTCGGAGGCACGTACGAGTAAATGAAGAGAATCGAGCTATGCAGGCGATGGAGACTACGTGACCACCATACCGCCAATCTAGAGATAATCACCGGGTACGTACTAGAACCCTTGACGCGGATATACGAGTGACACATCATTTTGATACATTCGATATACCTACGTATGTGCGATTACGATAAATTTATACAATTTTAGCGTTTAATATTAGGTAAGTGTAAAGAAATATGTGTGTTTAAATTTATCGGTCTTCTTTTCAATGTTTAAAATCATTTTTTTTTACAACTTTTTGTTTTTGTTTCCATAATCGTATCGTTGGTCGTATATCTTACAATTACAATTTCACGGTATTAATTAAGTAGACACTTATGTTACGTTATACGTTATGTTATACGTTTATACTTCCGATCAACATTCGATAATAACCATAAAGTTTACGAACGCGAAGAATTATAAATGTCTTTCAAAAGCTTAACATCTGAAAAATATAAGAGAATAGCAGAATAGCAATCAACGTCCACCGTTGTGGTATAATTAGCTTATCGACTGAGGATCGCCTTACGTTGAGAAGTCGTGCGCACGCGCATTGGCGAGCGCTGCGCCAATCGGCGCGCAGCGATCAACGATCGTTAGACCATCGATTCTTTTTGGTTATTACAATAATTTCAGCACAATTGCGTCTAATTGCGCTGATTTCCGAAGATCGTGGATAGGTACCTACCTATAAACAAGTATCTGATACATCTACACGGCTACGCGAGGCCACCATTGGAATTATAATACTTCGCCATTATTGAGAAATCAGTCCTTGTTGAGGAAATTATATCACGTCTGTAATCTTAATGTTGCGTTGTTAGATATTATTTCATCGGACGTGTTTTCCGTATTTTCATCTGTTTGCAATAAATAGATGCAATGCTTTTATGCATAAGCATTAGTTACTGAGCGTAGTCCATAATTGGAAGTCATTAACATGACTTCAGCTTCAGGTTACTTTACATCAAAGGGGATCTGGAGGTCTAGCTGGTAATTATGTACGAGCATGTCGTCTTCAAACTGCCAAACTGTCGCCGTCAAGCTTTTGAACAACACGTAATAGCATGTACAACAAACTTTCTCAATACTTATCTATATTCTGCATATTATATACTTAACTAAAAATATAATAAAATTATTACTACATGGGTGTTTTTTCATAGCTTTTTTAATGATCTTAATAATTGATTGTATAATTTTCTGTCTAAGCGATACATGAGTTTGCCTCTTAATCTAATATCCACCTCAAAACGTACATATCTTCTTGTGTGAGTATCTACCTATCAAATTTATAACAATGGCTCTTAATATCAACGTCAATTTAGCAACGGAAGCTCAAAAACTACCATCGGCAAAGACTTTAGTAATGTTTTTACCGGCGTTTTATAGCCTTACCGCTAGATGGAATGGAACCGTCGTACATAATCAAACCACATGCGGGGCAGTAATTGCCTCCACATTCAAAGACCCGCTCACATCACGCCGTATAATGACAAAAATAGTCCAAAAAATGGCTCCGCATATGAGATATTTTTTCATGAGTTCGCGCGCTCGCACGAAGCTAAATTACGAAATAAAAGATTAACTTAAAAGATCAATAAACTTAATAAATGATCTCAATAATTGTTGTATTACGGACACAATGGAGCGGCGTCGTGAAACTTCATTAAGGCGCGAACATCATTAATTTTATTCGCGGCTTTCTGACGTAAAAGCAATGGCGTCTGTCAGATTTGAAAAGCCGCATTGCTGCCACCTGTTGGTAGCGCGGTGAATTAGACATTGAACCCCGCAGCGTTTCACTTGATACTGCCACCGGAATGACTTGCCAAAAAACATAGGTCATTGAATTATATCGCATATTTCTAATGAGATAAACGCTTTAGATTCATCTCTTTATCGACACAACACGCTAGAGAAGTATACAGAAGCAATCGAACACATTACAAGCAATTTTATATGATAGGTAATTTAATAGTAACATTTAATAGTGAGTTACTAATTTACATATCATAAGATAAAAACTTAAGTAAGAAAATGTAATTTTAAAATAGATAAGGTCTTTACTTAAAAATACGAGTCACTTCAGCGAATACTTTCGCGAATATCTGTTTTTTACATTAATTCCTGGGTAATCTTTTGCTTAGATAATATTTATACACTTAAGATGAAACATATTCTTCAATTCGGAACTTCTATCAGTTTACCCGTCAAAGTTCTAAAAAAGAGTATCGTCAAAAAAATTGGGCAGCCTCTTGAGATTAGATTTCTTTTGGTAGCTAATTGCATTTTATCAAATTAAAGCAATTCTGCCCGCGGCCGACAGCGGGTGATTGATAATGTTTGACGTGCCATCGTTTTTACCATAGTTTTACAGAATAAACTGTTTTGATTTACACAAATGTTTGTCATCAGTCTTGTAATACGATCTTTGTAAACCGAATTAATCATAGATAGTTTTCGTTGAATGTTTATTGTTTAATCGCATGGGATTTTTTTATTCTTCACAATCTATAAAGGTAAATATTAATAATTTACCCTTATATTTATTTTATAAACAGATAAATTATGTTACATAAATTAAAAAAAATACATGAACTTAGTATTTATGGACAATTCTACCTATAGATAGGATGCGATGAAACCCAAACGATAGCCTAACACCAAATCATTGCTATTAATATCTCGTTGCACTACTTAGGAGTTTCGGGCGAGGTGGTATGCCGACGGCCTGCGCTAAGTCCTGCAGTCGAGACTCCTGCGCGCGAACAGGCGCAGCCGTCATTTCAATCATTAAGATTTTCGGCGGCGGGCTCAAAGCGGTGATTGATGCGCCCGTTTACCGGTCGCAGTGGCACGGACCGGTAAAAAACGAACGCTTAATTAACTCGTTTGGCACCGCCGCTCATTAGAATTATTAATCAAACCGAGGCGGAGCGATAGCGCGAGTATGATGTATCGAGCTTTGATTACATTAATGTATTCGGCCCTCAGTAATTAATACCTCGCCGGGATGTCTGCGCAAAGAACAAAAGCTCCTCATTACGCGCAAGAAACACTAATTTCCTATTACCTTCTAATGACACTGTATGAAATATGGTCTCGCTTACGTAGAGCACCTGCTCTATAGCACCTAATAAAAATAAAGCATTTCCAAAAATAACACAAACTCATTTAAAGATTTATATACACACAGCATCGTCATTTCTATTTTTTGACAACGCATTGCTCATGTAGTATAGTGTAGCAAATAACTATTATCATATATTTACTGAAGACAATCCATCATGCCCTCAAGGATAGCAAAATAACAATCCGCTTCACTGAACGTGAAATAAGTAAATTTGTTCTACACTGCAATAGGCAATCACATAACTAAAAAATTGTCCGTACATTCACATACCTACTCTGTATAATTTTAAAGAGTAGTATGAAAACGCCAATCAACACGAAGTGAGTACCGCTACGAACTCTACTACTTTTACATTAATAACTTAAAAGGATTATTTTTAAGTAGACACAAGCCATAAGTTGAATTGCATTGTTATACTAAGTGCTTATATATATTTTTACACTTTATCACCACCTGAAGGCACTTAAGTTTATATATGTCGAAGCATGAAAAAACATATTAATAAAAACTATTTAAGTAAGTCCTTGATGCTTCGCAGAATGATTATTATTTGAAGGAAAAAATCTGAGAAAAATAATTAAAACGAATTTTTATTCGTGAATACTATATTTTTATATTTTGAAATTGTTTACAGAATTAATATTAATAATTCGAATTGGTAAACAATTTAAATACTTTAAGAAATGTTCAAATAAGTACACCGATATTCACGTATATCATAAACAACGCTGATTCATTAAAATATACTCAAAGTAGCAAGTACGTAGACAGAACGTTGAGTATCGCTATAGAGAGAAGAGCGCTAAGCTGGAACAAGTCGACAAGACACGAATCTGGCCCAATGGGCCGTCGCGGTGTGCCATGAAATTGTTTTTACTCCCATACAAAAACATTTATTAAATATATCAAAATTTTAAATGTAGCAGAACTATAGTTCCACCGGGGAGATACCACCGCCGCTCTCATAATCCGCCGTAAAGCATTACTTGTGTTTCGATTGGAGAGGTGCGGTTGACAGCTACACTTTGAAGCGAGGCGACCATCTTAGTCCTCAGGAGTAGCAACGTATCTACGTTTGAGCCCAGATAGGATTTCGGTCGTGTTTGTGGTTGTACCTGGATATCTATGGGCTGCGACTACTTAACATCATGTTGTTTGCATGCTCGTTTACCACTCATCTCACATTAAAAAATCTATATTTGCGCCAAGATCATCAGTGAATAACAGTCTTCAGACGAAGGGCAAATAAACCGCAAGAATGACCAGAACTCCTCCAGCAGTAGGAAAGCAACGGTTGGACTGTAAGAATGCCCACGCTTAACATTATTAAACAACAATACTATAAAGATCATTTTTTAATGACCGACCTTTGCTATATTTTTCTTTTACATGCTGTACACGTTCTATTAAGTTCATTTTATTTAATTTACGTCACAAAAAATCCGTAGACAACAATAATAGTCGTAAGTTTGGTCGCAAGAGTCCTGGGCCATGTTAGTCTAGCGGTGGGCGGTGGCCGTGTTGAGATAGTGCGCATATCTCCGCGATACCAGATGCGCATAAACTGCACTCCGGCACTATATTATTATAGTATATTGTGGTATTAAAATAAACACAAGTATATCTTCTATGAATTACACAAAAATCACAAGAGCCAATCAATAAACAATATTTTTATGTAATGTAATAGTAAACGAGCTTGCTGTCCTGATGGTAGCTGATTTCTACCCATGAACATCTGTAACCAAATTGATATACCTTAGAATAAAATTTGTTTTTAATGACGAACACAGATGAGTTGCTATTTTTGAGGACTAATAACTCATTGCTATGTGAATGTGAGCCAACAAACACTCTTCCAATGAAACACAAGAATTCCTTGACGTTGTAAGTGGGTACTATGGTTACCTCTTTCATAAAACAGACATACTGCGATTGTAAATTAATAAATCACAGTGAAAATCTGAGTTGTAAATTAAACCATTAATATTAATCTAAAGTTATATGATCTATGATTCCATTTGGAAAACACCACTTATTTCTGTCATATCAAAGAAATGAAACGCTATAGATTTGTAGGGCGAGATTAAACATACTTCCATTTATGAGATGTTTCAAGTTATTCCTAATGTTCCTGATAGAACATGATGCGGTTTCGTATGTCACTGTAGGATGTTTATAAGCTACAAAAAATGCAAGAAAATGTCGCGTCTGTTTTGACAAATAGCAAACTTTATAATTAAAAACACAAAATTATAAACATTCAACTATTTTAGCTTTAATGTCAAAAATTACGTACTATACTTTGATGAAAAGACTAACTCCGCAATGTGGTCAACAGTGAACAGAGTGTTGAGATATTGCAGAACCTAATCTCACGCAGATACCCGGCGAACATAAACTGCACATTGCTATGTATGTTGAGGAATTCGTGAGAGAATCTTATTAAACCAGCTTGATATCGATAAAATAAGGTAAGGCCTCCAAAAGGGTTCTGCCAAGCTTACTAAGCAAGTACAAGTACAACATCTGCTTTAGTAAAAGAGTAAATAAAGGTGTACTAATTTTGCCTAAATAAAACGTAAATTTAAAATGTAGGTAATTCTAGTATATTCCCTTTTCATTATCCGGTATTATAGACGTCCGACCAGGGATTTTGAACATTTTCTTCATACTTTAAAACTCGTATATGATCTGTCAATTCAACACTTTTTTGCCTTGCCATGAACTACCAATTGGCAGTACATATATTATTAATATATAAATTGTTTAACTTGTCAGTCAACTAAAATTTTAATGTTAAATAGATAATACAGTTCATGTATACATGAATATATGAACAGGTAAATTATTGAAACATTCGGGGAAAACCGCTAATGCCGCTGCAGATTATTAGCAGGCCGCAAGCCTCTGTTTAAGGAACACTGTCCTAGACAATGTCACCATCTAAATGGCTACCTAATCTATTCTTGGAGATTGATTCGATAAGCACAAACACTTACATCTGCTTTTAGATGTCGAAAAATAGTTATTTCTTTATGCACAGATTAAAACATACAACTGTAATCAACATAGTATGAGACCCCTATTTAGTATTAAGTTCCTTACAGTTGCCCATAAGTGGCAGTGGCCACTTTTATTTACATCGAATGCTCTTTGCTACTTTTGCGTTTTTTTTGTTTGTGCATCTATACCTCATACTAAAATCGGATACAATCAAATTTCATTATATTACAGAACCAACCATTGGGTAAGCTTAATGAACCCAACATGATATATCTAGAAAAAGAACAAATTCCAGCTCGGTTACATATTTTAGTTTATCACGATATCACAAGTTTAGTGAGCAACAGTAATAAGTTGTCGTCAAGTCGCGCGTTATGTTGTCCAGCGGTGGGCGGGACCGTGTTGAGATAGCGCGCATATCTCCCGACACCCGCCATGCATAAACTGCACGGTTATGTACATTGCACTATAAATGAATTCTTTGAATTCACAACGTTATTACATTTAGACATCTTACATTAGACAACAATATACATTGTCAAACAAATTACTATCTCCACTATTGTACAAAAGTGAGATATTATCCGTTCGTTAATTTATGTATTTTTATCGTGGAAACTACGGATCTAGTCCACCTCAAATAGGATATATATAGTATCTATTCATCTTGTATACAATATACGGTATGTATACAAAATCACGCTATATTATCTTGGAACTGCAAAATGACCAAAAATAATTAGTCCAAATCTTAATAATAATATTTTTAAATTAACATATTTCTATACAATATATATGTATATACGTATTCACAATTTATGTAGACATAAATAAATTAATTAAATTGTTGTTATAAAAAGTTATAGGTGTTTTATTTTTCCACTCATACAAAGGTAAAAATAAGTAACCAGGAAAATAGTAATGCTCTAAATGTCAGCCCACATATATGTGTGAAGAAAACCAGAGTAGGTAAGTAACATTCAAGGCAATTTGTGGAACAAAATGCAAATCAAAATAAATTTAACTTAACTAGTCATGATTAAAAGAAACAAAACATAGGAACAATAGCAACAGGTGGTCGAGTCATACTATATTTAACTGCTAACATTGTGTATGATAGGTATGTAGAGGGAAGTCTATACGAAGCGCGTGCACTAAAACCACAACCCCACACTTTAGCCCTATGAGGTCGAAACACAATACTTCTCCTATTTAACGAATACTTAAATCCGCTTGAATAAAAATAATAAAATTCTCAAAAAAACATTCGATAGGTATGGTTTAAAACATAAATGATTACTTAAATAACTAAAATCACGACATAACTATCTCATTATTTAGACTACGAAGCATAATTTTCTAGTACAAATATGTAAAATATACATAGAAAAAACATATTATGTTTAAATAACTACCCAAATACATGATATTAATACACAATCATATAAATATTTTGTTTTATTTCAATGTAAATTTATTAATAAAATAAAACATGGATTTTTTTATATATTTTATTAACAACAGTAGGCAAATTGACGACAAGGTACATGAGAGAAAAATGGCAAAAAAATTATAATGAGATTATTTTTATAGTAGTTATAATAAGAAATCTAAATAATAGGCGTAAATAAGTAAAATAATGAGTTTTGTGAATGTGTGAATATTTCTGAGTCAATAATATCAAATTTAACTAGATTTGAAAATCTATAAAAAACAACGTACAGCTTGTCATTCATTAAAAAAAAAGAAATATATTAAATTTCCATCAACTCAATAAAAGGTGGTAAGTGTGTCAGTTTATCTACGGAATCCTAAAGATAGTCTCGGAGTGCCAAGAAAAAGAATACGAACAAAGGAAACGTATTCGTCGTTGTTAACCGCACAGGATGGAGGACGTTTTAAAAAACGTAAGTAGTCCATCTGTAGGTAACACAAGACGCGTGCCACAAACAAAATAAAATGTCCCAACACGCAACGAATATCGCCTTTTATGACAGCTCCAACTGAAAACTTGAAATTGCCCGACCTACACATACCTGCCGGCATTAATTCCTTTTGTTTGTGGCCACTGCAACGTACATTACAATAAAGAGACGTAAGTACTTACTTTTGAATACTAGAGTTCCACCTGCTAGCATTTAAAACAATGTACTTACGCCTGTTTGCAAAAATTCATGCGTTTATCTCCCAAAATATTTTTCCCATATTCTACGTGTGATGTATGGTGTTAATTGACGTAAAGTAAGTAGGTACACAGTTCACTGGCAAATTTTCTAAAATATTTTTAAATTAAATTTTCATAATTCATACATCGATTTACAAACACGTGGTTAGGTAGATACTCAAAGTAAAAAATCCATCTAGCGCAGAAGTTTACAAGTATTAAAAGTACATTTTTTATTTATAAGAACACGTCGAATAATTATAATTTTATATTAATTTATTTGAACTTGCGCGTCTGTTTCAAGTATACATTAAGTGGACTGCACTGCCAATTCTGTTATCGTCACTACAGGTAGATCGATTGTGCGGTATCTTGAAAAAATGTATTGAATTCTTATTGTTATGTAAATAACAATACACAACTGTTATGTTAAACTTTACCTTTTACAAAAGAAACAAAGCAGCTTGTACTGCACCTAATTGAAGACGAATAAATGTTTTAAAGAAAGTTCTTTGCAGCGCTGTTCCAGCATCCACATGGAATTTATATCGGTGATGGAGGGAAGGCATAAGGGAGCGACATGCCATTTGAAATCACGACACAGAAGACAGTGTTGCCCCCAAGGCGCTAATAGATATTTTACATTAAAAACAATGTCACGTGGTATCGATTATCCTTAATCACGTTACACGGCGGCACGGTCCGTCAATTGCGAAAGGACAAGAGGACGGGATGTGGACGATTATTCTGTTTACCGAACAGTCATCGTCGACTCCAACGCACTTGCGATAGTCATACGAACACTTGGAGTAGACATCTACATTTTCAACTGGCCCAGCTTCGCGGCAGACTAGACACTTGATAGTTGGCACCATCCATGTTTAAACACCAGCACTCCTTGCCAAACATCTTCCTAGTAGACTGAAACCTCAATATATTCACTCAATTTCGGAGTACATCCTCTTACCATGTCTAATTTCATTGTTAATAATAAATTATAAAAATGGAACAGCTGTAAATAATATAGGTAATAATGGCGTCTAAAACAGAAATAGGTAAGCGAAGGTAATATGTGGCTTAGCGCAACGAATTCTCAAATTAGTTTCTAATAATAATAATTTTTTATTCGACCTATTAAAACTATTTATAGATCCGCCGTACAAATGACATGCGGTCATGACACACTCTAAATAAAGTGAACGGTTAAGTTTGAAGATGTTTTAAATGTTACCTTGCACATCTTCTAAAGAACTAAATATCATCTCATAAAGCATGTTCGTAGAACCGGGAAGGCACCATCACCGCAAGCGTTTGCGTGACGCGTACTGTCATTTTGGTGAAACTGTGTCTGCTGGCTCACTTAAGACTTGAGATGCCTAACTTAGTCCTCAGCAGTACCTTTATCTTTTTCGTTTATCCTTCATCAATTTAAAGCTAAATTCTTTTTTATTCGGAATTGGTTATACATATGTATCTATGGGCAGCTGTAACCGCTAACATAAGCTGAACTGGTGTTCGTTTGATACTTTTATTACATTAACAAGCAACGTAGATATTGTAAATATGTAGGAATAAAATGAAATTATATACCAAATACTTAGATATAATCGGACAACATGATTAATGATAAGAAACGAATAACTAATACGAAAATATCACTTAAAATTAAACATAAGCGTAATTATCTCGCACAACCGTTTTAATACCATATTAACTGATCGTTTTATGTTAATTGAAGCAAGAAAAAATACACATTTAAAAGATCTCTTACTTATCGCTGCATTTAAATAATTGAGTTGACTTTAACCACGGTTGTACATCATGTAGAGCTAACGAACGAATCCCCTACCGGAATGGAGATTTTAGTCTACGATTAATACGAACTTATCCCCTTATCAATGCATTTAAGTGCCGCCTCTAACCATTGGGATTGCTGTTCATAATGCGAGTTGTTAATGCTTTTATCCATTGACATGGCTAATCAAGTCATTCTGTTCATTACACAGTTCCCGCCGTACCTTGCCCACTGCCGGTGCCGACATGACTCCCATTCTACAAATATTATTATTTGGTAAAATAACTCTTAACGTACCTGATAGTTTTGCCCTGTGAATTGTCAATTTGATTTCGTCTAATAGAACGGTCGAGTCATTAAAATTTTTGGCACAAGTAATTGATTATTTTGCATTCGTTTTCTCGCGAGGTACCATTATCTGTGGTTTTATTTTTTTTTTATTTTGTAGGTTTCGCGCTGTTAGAGCTAACAGGCAAAGCAGTTTGTGTAAAGACCACCAAAGATCCAAACCAGCCCAGCTGCCAGGAATTTTCCAAAGGAGTGACTTTTAACGACAGTCAAGCTATTGGGATCTGGCATCTGCTACACTTCAGGAATGAACAAACTGACGGATCAGGAGATACCCATTGCGTGGAATTCAAACTAGTCAATGATGCGGTTAGTATAACTTTCTCTTAATATACACTTAAAATCGTCCAAAATATGATTACAAGTGTTGAAGTCACATTCTTTATTTGAAATATTATCAGTGGACAAATGAAACTATTGGCAATATTTCTATTTTTACGAAACTAAAAAAGTTTATTTTATAATTTGCAAAAATCGTATGTGAAATAATTATTATCACTTGCAAACTCATTTTACCATATTGCAATATTTACAACAAGAATTCATGAAATAGTAATTTATAAAATTATCTGCAGTATCTACATCCGCCTTAGTAAGAATTAGATTCAATATCCGTTCCTATGAAAATTACCGTGACTAAGCTTCAACTTGATCACATCGTAATTATAATTAAGATATATAATTCATGTAATTCCAAGATAAATATAAAATGAGGTAATACGTTGATTATATTGATTCTAGGAACGAAAAGAGCTGGAAGAACGTATCGGAAAATTCGTTGAAAATCTGAAATGGGAAACCTTGACGCTTAAAATGCAAATTCCTTGCGCCAGCTCCCCGTCAAATAAAACACGCGACTACTACCTCGAGTGGCTCGAAGGAAATGGCTCCTACAGGACTCTGCAAATGCCACCACCGACGGGTAAGTTTGTAGGAATAAAATTGCCACAACTATAATCCTGACACACACCTAATTAGTGATACAATTGGCTTCCATATCAGACTCCCAATAATTTTATTACAGTAATATAAATTTGTAAAATGAATTCTGGCTTTATTGTAATTTAAATATATTTACTTCATTGTCTTTAAAATTTACTAACCAGTTTGTTTTATGGTGTGGGGTATTCCCACCCAAGACAAATATTTTAGTCATCAACACAAATAGGTTTTTGTCCTGTATATGGATTTTAGTTATTGTAGTATAATAGTTAGATTTATTTATTAAAGAATTATCAGTTGTCTGGTCACCTTAGTACAGGCTCTGCCTAGTATGGAATTAGACGGCCATTTGTTAGTTATCCTCATATAGTTGTATTTATCTAAAATAGTAGTAGATAGCGTTATTATTTGAAAGTTTTCTTTGATTTTATGTAAGCAACTATGATCATTTTCAATGATGAATACTTTTTTTTATTGTGAAACGGTAAGAAACGGGCATGCAGGCCACCTGATGTTAAGTAGTCACTGCAGCCCATGGACAACCACGTCCAATCTCAAATGGAACAGAAGTTCTATTGAAGGATGGACGCGGATCGTTCGTACTCTTCAGGACTAACATATCACCACACAAACTAAATCACGCTCTGAACTTTGCACACTATTAGTGATAAACTAACCACTGGATTCTACGTTTGCTAACTCGATATAACCGATATAACTTGATATAAGGAAGATAACCGACAATACAAATAATTTGTATTATGTCTATTATTTTGCTTCTTTGTCAAATTCCAATAACCCAGCTTTGATATCCCGTCTGTGAATAATTCACGTACAGCCGATATCATCACCTACTTGGGTATCTTTATTCATGCGATACCTACCAACTTTATCATTTGGAAATTTGCATTTTATTGGCCGGGTATAAAGAAGGAATATTCACTCAATTTTGCGCTTAGGTTTTTTAGATATCATATTACTTTTTCGTTTATTCCTGATAGCATAACTTTTATTTCTATGTTATATTTTCGTAACCAAGTATTAAATTAGTTCCTTCTTACTTACCCAATACTTTTTTCACTTGGTTTTTTGTGTTCTACATTTAAAATAATAAGGTAATAAAGAGAGACACAGATATACAGAGAGAGATATACAGAGTGAGAGAGATCAACGGATAGATGATTCTATATTCCCTCCTGGATAGGAAAAAGTGATGTGATTAAAAATGTATACCATTACACATATTAGTAGCAACACATGTTTCGCTGTTGAGCTCGTGTGAGGGAAGGTGGGCATAGTGCATGCTTTGAAATATATACCATTATACATTGTGGTGGAGGAATGTTGCAAAGTAGTTTTTAACAATAGCTTAATTACTATATACTATTTCCAACCGACGAATGAACAACTATGATAACAAGTAATAGAACCGTGTTTGTAAAAATATTTTTTCCAATAACGTATTGCTATATAGTTAATAAGAGGCGTCTTAGGTGGCTAAGTCGCAAATATGAATAAGTGTTCTCACGAAATTCAAACGTAGCGTTAAAATTTCATATATTTTGTAAATTTCTCAAACGTGTTGTTAGACATTCCATGCGGTTTTTAATTTATTTTTGTAACTTTGCGAACCAGTCGTGCATGGAAATATGGGAGACGAATTTTAAAGTCAGTCACACGCTTAGTGGTGTTGGTTTGAAATTACTCTCTATATCTTTAATTTTATATGAGCAGCAAAGCATTATATTTTTTGATGTGACCATGAGCTATACAAATGGTTCGAAGTATCGGCCAATAAAAAGCGTTAATCGTAAGTTTTCTTTTTTTATGAAAGAGTAAGAAACAAGAAAAAGAAAAGAGTTAAGTGGTCACTGCAGCCCATGGACAACCACGTCCAATCTCAAATTGAACAGAAGTTCTATTTAAGGATGGACGTGGATGCGTTCCTACTCTTGAGAACTAAGATGGTCGCCTCCAATAATGT
>DWON01000693.1:0-30116 GCA_018251015.1 Phocides pigmalion okeechobee
GAAAGTAAAAGTTTAATTATTTTCATCCATTAACAAACCATTGTACCATCACAATGCTCATAATACACTGTAAGGCATAACTTGTGTTTCGGTTGAAGAGCTGCGGTTGCCAGCTACACTTTGAAGCAATGCGACCATCTCAGTCCTCAGGAGTAGCAACATATTCATTCGAGCTCAGATAGGATTTGTAGTTGTATGTGGATGACTATGGACTGTGACTACATAACATCAGGTGGTTTGCATGCTCATTTACTACTCTTCTCACATAAAAAAGAGTAAATAAGTAGATATGGAATACATTGTACAACATAATACAGTTGGAAGTACAGTACAGTAGAATTGCCAACCATGTAAAATGTTATGAAGATTCCATATGAGTTTTTGGATTATCTACATTATCCAAAGTAAACTGATTAAGTTTAATTTAGTAAATAATCATTAAGTAACACAAAGTTTCCGTCCACATTGATTAAGGACTTGCTAGATTAATCTGATCAGTCAATTGAAACCTTAATGTCAACATGTTGTTTCATTGAGCAAGAAAAAATTTATGTTTATTTAAAATCACATGTTGTATTTATAAAAACTTTTGTATTCTATTGTAACTTTAATACTCTGCTTTAGTTTAATAGAAATTAACACATTGACTGCAGCACTCATCAATCAGATATGGTCAGGTTTGCGGAAGGCGGCACTAAACTGCGAACTTATTTCCCTAGACTGAAGATGTACCGAAAATTCACTGAAATATTGCTTTATAAACATCAATGTATTATCGATGAATACACAGATGTAATGTCCGCCCCCAGTTTTGTAGCGACAATGTAAACACAGGTGCAAGTGTATTACACCATGCAGTAATATGCAGTCGTGTATCCCACAGGGAAAGGGTTAAACTATATTATTACTAAGTTTTAACTGTGGGTTTACTCATGCTGAAATTAATATTATTACATATGAACATGATTAAACTTTGTACAATCTATTAACTCGTATCTTCTCTCTCTATTACTCTCTTGAATGACTCTTCTCATGGAATTTCCAATATTTATTTCTTAGTATTAAAATACATTTTATTAAGAACTTATCCGAAAAGTTTAAAGATTCTAGGTTCAGCAGTTTTAATTGTGAATTGATACCTTACTCTTCCAGTCATCATAGTCTTTTATTCAATATAGGTATACCTTGAACAGTAATACTTCTAAATTGTAATGTGAATTTTATATATTGAATTTTATTTTATAATTGTGTGAATATTGAAAAAAATAATTTGACAATGATTTGAAAAGCTTCAGAAACCGTTATGAGCTACTGAAATAATTAAATAGTCGATATTACTTGATGAGGCAGTAAAAAAATTATTCACTTTTACTTCTTACTTTCATGATTATATAAGATACAAATTTGTGTAACAAGCATTTTTCCTAACAATCTAATTAAATTGTTTACAAACATTTGTTTTATAACGATAATGTTACGCGTGGCATATGTTATTGTTTATAAATTCCTAGGTAGCGTTTCTCTTTTCCTCATAACCATATATGTTTATCTATGTATACTATACTTCGACATAACAAGGTCACATATCTATTTATAACCGTCACAAACTAATACAAATAATAACAAAACTTACAACAAAAACAAAAGGATGATTATAAATACAATAAAACACTATCGATGTTTTACGATAACTATGTACCTTTTGGTGAGGCAATAATCTCGATGAAAACAAACCGGGTTTGATACCAGAGAATCCTTTCCAGAATTTTGGCTGAAGTTGAGACTTTTTAATCTATTATCTCCCGTCGATAAACGTCGAAATAACAACACCGCACGGCCAGTAGGCATAATAAAATATAATAATTATCAAATTATTAATGTGACGATTTCGCACATTCTATTTTCTTTTCTTGGCTTTACTATATACTTATTATTTGACACTGACAATGTTGACATTTGACATTTTTATATAATAATAAAGTGTTGTAATCATATATATAAATGTTGCAATTTTAAAGCATGAATTATTGTAAAATGTAAGGAAATAATTACATTCGACTTTTTAACATTTTCAGTTGATTTTTAATAAGCTTTTCTCACTGTTCGGTTCAAATTTTAAAATGTTGACTCGAGAAAATTATTGAACTTGCCTAACTTGTCTAGAAAAGATTGTTAATAAAATGTTACGTTACATATCGCTTAAATATTAAGGATTAATAGCAGCCAACTAATGTTAGTTTATATTTAAAAAAAATGAAGTAAAAGAAAATTTAAGAACTTTAAATCTACTACGAATAAACGAAATTATATTATATCGTGATATAACTAATTAACAGAATGTAACGTAGTATCTATTATACTTCATTATATTTTACTATACTTCTACTATTGTATGCGTGTAAGCATGTAAAGAAAAAAGAAAGGGATACTTACTGACACGTCGATGCCTAGATTATTAACACCAAATCAAGGTTATCACTGAACGTAATATTTGCTATTTAGTACCATAAGGCGTTTGTTATATCTTATAATTAATACTCTAAAAGTTAAACTTCTAAAAATGCAGAGTCAATGAGTAAAGAGAACACCTTTGTTATTAGATAAATTATTTTTTATCACAAATATTTTGCGACACTTATCGAATAATTTCAATTATATTAGAAGCTTTTATTAAATTTTGCGAATCAACTATTTACGCATGCGCGCAACATCTGGACGCCATTCTCACTTTCACTACTGCACAGCATGTTTTGACGTATA
This sequence comes from Phocides pigmalion okeechobee, assembly GCA_018251015.1. Lineage (NCBI taxonomy): Eukaryota > Metazoa > Arthropoda > Insecta > Lepidoptera > Hesperiidae > Phocides > Phocides pigmalion. The sequence continues at coordinate 2,761 of DWON01000693.1, forward strand.
AATAAATGTCCGCTGTAGACTTAATGAGTTCTTGACACGAAATGTCGTACTTTACTATATTTTTGGAAATGACAAATAACGTGAAACACCCCTTATGATAGTGACGTGATATACAGAAGGGAACACAAGATAAATTATCTTAATTGGACTAGTAACTTAAATGGTAAGTGATTTTCAAATACAAACGTAATCGGCTTTTCGAAATAAATAAACAATGTTTAAATAATAAATAATATTATACGTAAAATATAAACAATTTTTTTTTTAAGTTTCAGTCTACAATGTAGACATACATAGTTAACTAAATAAATGAAAACAGATTATTTACTTAATTTAATTTTCGCTGAAGTATCATCATTATTAAACTTGCAGTATTTTTAAATTTGCTTAGTCCATGTTATGCACAAGATTGACAATAATAAAAATTAAATATAATATATATTTTATATGGGGAACAAATGCTTTTATCAGTTGCACGTGCTCAAGTATTGCATAGTGATGCGTGTTGAATGAAACTGCGGCGCGTTGCCATAGCAACGTCAAGAGGGTTGAAGCCCTTTGAACCACAGAACAGTGCCCTCCTTTCCCTTCCTAAATAACAGCCTATTTTGCAACAATAACTTGTTCCCCAATATTTTCCTGCTCTGTTCTGTTATTAATCTTAAATGTGTTTATTAGAAAAGTTTCATTTATAAACACAGGCATTAAAAATTACCTATAACGGCGATCGTTTACTTGAATAGACATTTTCTTACCAATGTAGACTACAACCGTGTCAACATTTTTCCTTCGTACTTAATGTTTTTTTTCACTGAAGCTGACTGGAGCTTCACTTGACATACTTTACTGTAATATTTATGTACATATCTACTTTTTTAATTATTTGAATCAGCATATTTTTATGGCATTCCGCCAGTGCTTTGGCTTACATTTTTAATAGCCTGTATAACTTTTATAAAGACTTTTCCCTTATAAAAATATCATCATAATTAATTTAGGCGTTATCAAGATTTTTTGAATGGTAAGGTATGGTGGTCTTATTATTTAGTGATAACAAAGCATTAATTGAAGAATGATAATTACTAAAAGTATATGCCGACTTCTTTAAGTCATAGATACTCATCACAGACAACATTTGCCCAGTTTAGATATACCAATAGGTTATTTTCACAGTTGATTTTATGTGATTATAATTCATGCAAATCGAATTTCCGACGATGTTTGCAAACTACGGACATTTATTTGGTGTCTTGTATTTTTAACATGCCTTTACTAGCTTTGATTGAAATTTCTAAGCAAATTCGTTTGTAGTTTCTATATATGTCGTAATGTATGCAAAACGACAATGTAAAATGCAACAATGTACGGTAAAACTCATTTCAATTACATATGATACTTATATAATATATGTATAAGAAGGATATTATTAGATTTATAATATTTCCTGAGCGATTATAAAACCACGTAGGGAAAGTTGGAAAAATTGACTCTTTCACTGTCACTTATTGCTCTATGATATTCGCGCATAATTTAAACGTCAAGTTTCTTTACACGAAATATGTTTCGCTACGTGGAATCAGATTGTGTTATAAGTCTGTAAATCTATCTAACATAAGTAAATAATATTTTCTAGGTACAAATCTCACACGGTCATCTGGTCTCTTAAAAAAGGGATATATTTTATAGTATAATATACCTATACTATGACGATCAGACTACTTATAATCATACACATAGCTACTTTTCAATACATACAGAAATTACCTAATAATTTTACATGCAGACAGAAGAAATAGCTGTGGTTATCACTCAGATATATGTTCTGAGAGGGAATTACATTCACTACCATCGACTTAGCAGTCAAGAGGCTAGTAATTATACTTCATGTTTCGTTTACTTACATGATGATTTTTTGTTTCAGGTGTACAAGAATATACATATATTAAAATTTAGAGTTTATTTAAATAACGTGCCTTATAGAATTCCTCCATTTATCTATTAAAACCACTAGAACATATTACTTGAAAGTCCAGCCAGATAGTCCAAAGTGGTGAATCAATTGGTCCAGAATTATCTGTCCTTCGATATTCTTTGAAGCAGCTGGATGAATATGTACATGTACCTATCTATTACGTAAAATCGCCAAAGGTTTTACAGTCGTCCGTTGCATCGGTCCAAGAGAAAAAATATTTTACAAATATGTCTAGTGCGGTATGCAAAATTGGCTAATGATTGAAGATTACGCGCCCAAGCACTTAAACATGTCACAAGAAGTATCGGATTTAAGATTGTAAAGTACGGGGGGGGGGGGGGGTTGGTGTTGCCAGAAGGTTGTGTGGGGGGGGGGGCGGTGGCGGCGGGGGGGGGGGGGGGGGGGGGCCCCGCGCCCCGCCCGCCGCCACCGCCACGGTCCTCTCAACGAACACCTCCATGGAATCCGGGATTGAGGCCGGGGTGCTACCTACCGTCACCGGATCGCTCGCCTCCGCACGAGATTCCTTGGGATCGCTGTCTCGGGCTGCCGAACCGCTATACGACACCGATCACACGGACCTTGGCTCGGAGTTGGACGAGGCAGAAATTCGACGGGAGTTGATGCACGATGTAAGCATTTACAAACAAAATCAAAAGCAAAAACTATTTATTGTATTTGGTCTAACATTTATGCATCCCGCTGACCTTTGGATATTAAATAAATATTTTAAAAAGGTATTTTAGGTACTGTTTTATTGTTTCAGAAATGGCGCCTTCTGTTTGATCGGGTAAGCAATGGCAGGGTTTTCATAAAGTATTTTATCTTATATATGTTTGAGTCGATAATAACACGTTTCTGTTATTTCTCTTTAAAGAGGTTTTCTTTGTTGGTACATTATGATGTATTTTACCTAACAGAAGTTTTGCCATTGAAGGCAAGATCTATTAATAGAATAGTAATTATGATAAATATAATTGATTTCATTCTTTATTGTGTTTGCTATAGTACACTAAGTATTAATGTTTAACCTACAAAAACTAGATTTTATAGTAAACTGTACTTTATAGAATGGTATTACATAAATCAATTTTGTATAATCTTCTTCTTTTTATCTATTCTACAGTTGTGTATTCTTTAGATAAGTATTTTATGATTAATTTAGTTATATTGTCACATAAAATTATAATTCTCGGGTGTGTCTGGCGACACTTTCAGCATAACTGGCGTTGAACCCTCGCATATTTCATAAAAGTGTCATTTACGAGGTGGAAACAAATTTCGGGGAATGTATTTTTTATTTTTGACTGATTAAAATGTACAGAAGCAGAGAACAAAAAAATGTATATGCAGTTAAAGAGCGGTAGCGCCGTGGATCAAACGATGTGTTGTCACGTAGGAGACATTGAGATAATGCGACTCTGCAGATAGGGCGCTTAATATTTTTTGTCCTCTTCTTTTTGGAAATGGACGAAATTATTACGACAGAATTATACACACGAGATGCGAAGTCTCGGAACGGTGGACGATTATGACTTTTCGGGTACTCCGTTGAAATCTCAATTTGGAGTTTTTGTGCGCACCTACCCGTCGCCATCCGAGGTGTGAATTATATATTAATGAGTATTTATGTTTGTTGGCAGTTCGATCCGGAGGGCTTCGGTGAGATCCCGTGGCCAGATTTCTTGCAAACCCTCCAAAACCCAGACTTTATAGCGCAGGTGCCACCACACAAACGTGAGGTAAATAATTTATGTTAATGTATATATAAAATATTCATAGGCCATAACAAATAAATTAGATGGATTCTGTCATCTGTTTTCAAAACAGTCATCACACCTATTTTGCTTTATATTAGCAACTAATAGTTTTTCCTACCGTACTTTGGAGTAAAAGTTGGCCATATATTTTAAAATGATCCATTCCAACCAAATCTTCAGAGAAATTATAGTATTATTGGCCGCCCTCGTACAAGACTGATTAGAATTGACAGACAAGGTGCCTATTTAATGGCTGATATGAAAAATATATTACCGCAAGTAAACTGCATATTATGTACTAAATGTCTCCACATATAAGATGTCTTAATATCGTTATCACCTATTGTATTCTTTTTAATTATATCTTTTGTTATAGATTCTTCTAGACAAAGCTCGAAGTGCCACTAGTGAAGCAATAACTTTTCAAGAATTTGTTAATGTGGTAAGTAAATATCTCATTATATTGATAAAACTCTATGTAGAGCTCGCACAGTCAAATTATTATCAAATTGACGGTTTTACTCCTGGTTTTCTTAAAGAACGGCTGACACAAAAACTTAATTGTGTCTGCCTGTATGTCAATGGGTCCGTCCTTTGCCGAAATATCATTTTGTCTGGAATGTAACAAAACATTAAGATTTTTATTCTCATGCCCCTGCAACAGGAAAAACATTACAATCAACGATATTTAATACGTATATATAAGTTTAACATGTTTGCTAAATTAGAATAAAAAGATGGTGTTTAAATTTTTTGTATAAAGCAATATTGAAAAAATATATTTCCCACGCATTAAACTCGAGGTATTTCCTGTCTGCTCATGAAATAGAAAAGTTACAAAATACAGCTTTTGCTACATAATATAGATTACCAAATTATACAGGATAGGAAAATTAAAAAAGTTATATGAATAAAATGAAAATATTTTAATTACTTAGTTCTTTTTTTTAAATAATAGCCCATTGTCGTACAGATTTCTTTTTATAGCAGTACAGAAAATACCTAAAGAAGAAGCTAACTCTTACCCATATAAGTGATATTGTAAAACGATTAATCCATTCAGGGTAATGTCAAGGTAAGTATATTATTCTATTTATTAAGTACATAATTCTAACTTAGTCAATATTTTAATAGACGACGTACTTTGGTGGCGGTGTTCTTTGACGCAGTCTTGGATTTGGTGCATCTTATAATATTATTCCGTAGCGCCGCCCGTCTCCCACAATACAAGACAACTAAATTAAGATGCAACGCCGATTACGCTCGCCTCGCGCGTCCACTAATCACCAAAGTCCCAACAACCAATTTGAGATAAATAAAAGTTTCGTCCCAAATTCATTCGGTCACCCGAACGCAAACGAAAAAGTTAAGTTCAATAAAACCGTCCACCGAAAGGACCCATCCTTATCTGGTCCTTACTGTCGTGCCTCGAAATGCGATAAGGTCCAGCACGATTTATTAGGTGGACATTTATTTTTGTAACGTAAAATATATTATCTTAAATGCGTATTAACACTGAGCAGCGTCGTTTATTATTTGGTACTTTGATAGCCACACATTTGTTTACTTTAAATGGTGTGCGTTTGCAGATAACTTTTTAAAACATTCTTTATGATGAACAGAGGCCTAATGATGGTGCGTTCAAAACGATAATGCAACAGAACAGTCCTGGTTTACACAGTCTGAATAATGATTTAAAAGTGGTAATGTTTGTTATTTAATAAAGAAGCTAAACCCTTGCTTTTTAATGAAGAAGGCCAATGCTTAAATTTCATGTAAACTTTTTTAATAAGCCCCGCCTATAATAAATAGCAAATAGTTATAATAAATGTTATTATACGAAACTTGTCATTTCATAATATATCACATTAAACTTTGACATTGCCTTTCGTTTATTAAATTTTCTAAATTATCATAATCCGCGGGAGATCGCGGATCAGTGATGATCCGGGCCAATCTGTTACCATAACCAACATAAAGTCTGAATATAATATACATATAAATATTCTGAAATAAATAAATAAAACTTATTATAAATTTAACATATTATGCACTAAAATGCCCTGGTTTCAATAATAAAATTACCGTGATTAACAGATAAAAGTCCCTTCAGAAATTTACGAGGCGTTTTAAAATAATATAATTAGATGATCTGATTAGGCGCATACATCACTTTAATGTCAAACACAAGTTTACCCTCGATTAATTAAGCCCGAGAGGTATATTTCCACTGATATTTGCATAAAGGAATCTTAAGAAGCACTTAATTGTGTCGCCTAAATGTGGGACGTGATTTATCGCCATCTTGTCCCTTACCTTTTATAATAAAGTTATTAATTAAAAGATTTAATCATTTTAAATTTTATGATATCTTAAAATGCTGAGTAAAGAATACGACATAGAGTCGGAATTGTACAAATATTCCATAGAGTTTATTATAAAAATATAAGAAACCAACACAATCAAAACGTTGCTTTATCAGCCACATTTTTGTGTAAACCGATATCTGAACATTGTAAGTTAAACATAATTATATTGACACAAGGCGATGTGTTCTTTGTCACGAACGCGTTAGTATATTCTTTTCTCGGTTGCATCGAAAAATGTTTTGCGTACAATTGTATAGATAGCCGTAAATCAAAATTAAATTCGACGTATAAAGAGACAACAACGGACAGTGTAGGGTCGTGGGCGTTCATGATGCGGCATTCTTATGCTAATCCGGGCGAACCACATTCGAACGGGGTGGGCCAAATTGTTATTTATATTGTCACCTCATGCTTTTTTGTTCGAACTTACCAAAACTTCTCGGCTAAATTACAGAATGACTGCACTGCCGCAGTCAAAAGTGTGTATATAAAGCGATCGTGTGTCGTTACGTTGTTTACGATTCTTCGGAAAGTTTGAAAAGTCAAAAGTTACATGAACTTTACTAAATAAATACGTTGTGTGGTAGAACTCTGTGAAGTTTGCCTAAATTCTGCTTCATGTGGTATAGTTGACTTTTTGGAAGAGTTGTTTATAGTTGTCTGTGGATAAGCAGGTTTCGCTTAGAATCAGGCAGGCTGCAAGCTTGTTTACGTTTCATTATATTAAAACATTTTAATTTCTTCAATTCAATACAATACAGCAAATATATGTATAATCAATGCTATTATAGGCACAAAGAAATACATATAATATAAAGTAAACTCTGATTAATGGCGGCAAAAAGTATTCCTAAAATGATATCGTTATTTAATGTTACTCAAAAGGTGCTCCTATTGTTTTGTTTATAAAGGTATATATTTTTGACAGAAAGAAAATGATTGATGTGTAGACGATGACTGGAATTGAAGCTCTTAGGGAAATGGTGCCTACTTGATTCAGGGAAGCAATTTCCTACCAGGAAATTAGTTCACTCCATTACTGTTTTGCCGTGAAATGGCCACAGTGTTTAATTGTTGAACATAAATTTACTAACGGCTTATAAGTTAGGCGGAAATTGTATAGTATATTTTTAGATGTCATCATTTGATATAACTTTTTATTTTGTTTTTCATAATATACGTACGTGGACCCAAAGTATTGAATTAAAATTTGGGATTGCAAATACTTTTATGAGATAAATCCAAAAAAATATAAAAAAAGATTTAACGCCCCTAATCTTACAAGCCAGGAATCGAACCCAGAACTATGTCCTGTCTATCAGACCGGTGGGACTGGCCGCTGCGCAACGCGGGTAGTAATTACATAAACGCTTTATTTTAGAGTTACTTTCGCTTGAATATTTTCCTTAGGAGGGCCCATTAACACGTCACATACACAGAACGTACAAATGTTAGCCCCAGGAATGGCAGCAGCTAAGTATTACCTGTCCCTCAGTACAAAAAACTTTTGTGTGTCGCCGCGGTACCCTTAATCAATTTATGAGGCGCTAACTGGAACACGGAAAATGTATTAAAGCCCGCTGTGGGAACAGACACATGCCTAATACGGATTTTAAGATGCATAATAACAACTTTATAATTTTAATAAAAACTTGATAGGTGGTAAATCTTAATGCTATTTTATATTTTTTACACATTTGGAGTATAAACTTCTGTTGTTGTGTATACTTGATGTATACTGGAAAATATATAGCGAGTTAGTTATATTTTGATCTTTTTATATATGTAACTTATTTTAAGGCAGTTTGCTACTAGCGTTATTCTGAGGTTTTATCCGAGAGATAGAGGCTTGCTATAAACAAAAGGTATAACAAATCATCATTTTAAAATTTTGTTAAAAAATATTTAGCGTGATAATGCATGGACTATAACGAGACTAGAGATTACTTAAGCTGCATATTAATTGCATCGAAGAACGATGGAAATTGATTTTAGAAATAGAGTGACACTAATCGATTTTAAACACTATTTTACTAGACACCAGAATTTTCATTTTCTTCGACTCGTAGGCTTCTACGATTTAAGAAATACAATAAAAACATGTAAAGAGAGATTTATTATCATTAAAACTGCTATTAAAAAGTAATAAAATTTATAGCATATATTATTTTAATATTTAAAATCCTAATTATACTCCCAGCTTTTTATGTAACATTGGTTATTTAAATAAATAGACCTTATACAGTCTAAATAAGTAGTAAAACTTAAAAAAAAGGTGTTTTTACCTTTATATTTCAAAATTTAAAACAATATTCTCAGGTCACGGTTACCCTTATTAATTTTATTACTTCGATATAAAAGAGCGTATTAAGAATTCTGTGTGAAATTTGTGTACATATTAATATTTTACGGTGCGGTTCGAGCCCACATCGAAAACAAAAACAATTACTTCATAAAATACACCTCAATCAAAATTAATTGCTTTACGCATTAATCTCTTTATCTTTTCCTACAACGTGTCCATTCTCTGAGGTAATGGAAGCAATCATTCCAGATAAGATACTCTAATGTGAGAAAAGGTAGACGTTCGGCTCGGATCGTTAATTTAATTTGAAATAATAAAAGTTATATCCATCATTTATCACTTTCGACAAATTTATTTTTAAATGCCCACTCCGACGTCCTTCTTATCTGTGACTGGCCAGTGAGGTGGGAGCAAAAAGGCAAAAAGGTCGCTTATAAATAGACGTAGGCGTGACGCTGTCGGCGAGGCGTCAAGCCGTCATTAAGACGAGGTGGCGAAGACATCACAATGCTGGACGCACCGTACCTCACACATGCAGAATCCAACTTTACACGACACGTATTTTATATACAAACTTTAAATGATACCAAGGATCATATAAGAATTAGAATCATTTTCAGCCTATTTACTTTGTATTATTTACACAAAAATAAAGAGTAAATAAATAAACAGAATTCGACGAGAATTTTATACGAACATAGAAGGCATTATAGAAGTTAAAACTGGTTTCGCTTTACATCATACATTTTTGATTCTCCTACAGAAAAAATAAAAACCCTTTAGGTACAGGGATGAAAAGCTCCAGGAAACGCTTTGATTAATATGTATAAGCGAGCAACTGCTTAGAGATACATTGGACAAGGTCATACCTCCGTTAAACTAAAAATCTTCCACTAACTGAATCGTAAATTGATGTAGCCCTCAATTTGAAGTACCTAATTCGTTAGCAGGTCCTGTCGCGGGCGCATTCCTTCGTCGAGTAGGTTTTCGTGTTCGGTCGGACTGTCCGTCCGTAACTCACACGATATCGGTGCCATCTAAATTGAGATTTTATTGACGATTACTGTTCTAGCGACGATATCGTTGCGATCTTGGCGCCCGGCCGGACCTCAACGCCGTTCGGCCAGTCGGTCGCATCGATCCGTTCTTGATGTTCTGATTTCATCTTGAAAACAAATGTTAAAATGTAAGATAGAAAACGATAGCCTTTCATTTTTTGTTGACGACCCGTATGGCGTTGGCTTTGCACAAATCTCTGAGTAAATAATTAAACTGTACATTATCTTTAGAATCAAGATAATGAATTAAAAACCTATTATGAATCTTGATACTTTTTTTTTATGTCGATCACAACGAGTAGCGTAGTGGATAGGAGAAAGCAAAGATTTTAAATATATTAGCAAGGTGACAAAGTTGTAGAGTTCTATCGAGTAGTACTACCGTCAATCCTAATGCAAGCGTGAAACACTTCTCGCGTTTCATTGGAATGGCGTTATTATATTCTCACTTATATATAATACATGTATAATACGGCCACTTAAATCCACAGAAGAAGCTAAGTATCGATTATCAACTTCAAATTGTATTATGTAAAGTTACATTTGATATGTTTATCCATAGATAACAAAAATAACTTAGTATCAGTTGGGGAGTGTGCTTGTTTGCTATTTTCTTTTAATAAAAAAAAAAACTTCATTTTTCGTTTGTTCCATTCAGATTGTTATTATATAGCTCCTACAGGTACCAAACTTCGTCGTAACTCGCAAGCTAATAACTTAATGCCCCATACATTTAATGGTATTGTCATAAGAATAATATGGATAAATATTCGTTGACATTAATCCGGGCATCAATTTCTCTATATCACCTATTGTTTACTGAAGACAATGCGAGACATTTAAGATGTCCAGACACTGGTGATTTATTTTTTTGTAAGTTTTAGCGTTTGACTGTTAATCTTTTTTATTCTCTATTGCTAAATATGGGTCTCTCTCTCTTTACATGATTGGGAGAGGTCTGGAGTATACTCCACTACGCTGGTCCAATTTATATAGATGGGGATATGTATTCGTGCTGAATGTTGTCTGACTCCCCGTAGTTCCTCCAATATGGTTTAACGATTGCCATGTATTAACAATAATCGGGATCGATAGATTAATTCTCTCCGAACCATGATAATACATATAAAATTTTGCCACTAGCAGTTATCTGTCCTAGTCTTCATCGAATCTGACGTTGCCTGTTTATTTTATTATTATCAAAGTTCAATTAACACTTCCCTGATTGTAGTAGCTCCTAATTGGAAAACAGTTTTTCATTATTACATATACTTTCAAGTATTATGTGATTATCGTGGTTTCTGATAAGAAAACTGTTTTCGTTCACATATGTTCCGCGATAAGTAGTGTAACAAATACGTATATAATTGTATAGTCTTTGAATATTTGGTTATGAACAAAAAAAGCGGCATCCCTTAGGGTATTGAACCCGGGAGGGACAAATGATGATGGCCTCCGGAGGCGTCCGTGGCGAATCGTCGCCGGGGGTTGATGGTTCGTGTAATCTTAACGATTTTTTCAAAGACCACACCGCAGCAAAACTGTAATTTCACGCACGGCGAATTCACACGCACCTGTGCCCTTTGCTCGTGTTTATTTACACGTCGTCACTGTGTTTACCTGTAAACATAACCCTTTCTAACTGACGCTTGTCTTCGATATTCTAGAGGTATTTAAGAATTTTAATTTTAAATGGTGATTTTGAGACACTTATTTCTATGTTATAACAGAAGTGTAGAACTACTTAATTCTGTATTGAAGATTTCTGCGTTGAGAGGCAGATGTATTTTTAAAAAGTCGGCAGAATATGTAAGGTTTCACTACCACACATATTACAAGCATTTCCGTGATATTGCCTGCCGACTTACATGTGACAGTTTAGTTTTCAGCAACATATCTAGGATTGAATTCAGATGGCATTTATTTCATACGAGGTTGGTATCAGGTATCCGTGGGTGGTAACAACCACTGCTGTTCAACTGGTTTGCATCATCAGTGCAGTGAGACCTTTTAACGTAATCGGTATTTTTCGGCTTTATGGGGTCAACAATATCGTTTCCTGTTACATAGATTTCCGCGCTCGAACAAAAAAGAACAAAAAATATGTATTTTCATCACCGACAGTACCACTGTCACAAGTTTTGCATGCAGTAATGTTTACATTGATGTTACGTGAAGCTGGACAGTTATTTTTTTATGTGAGAAGAGCAACAAACGAGCATGCAAACCACCTGATGTTAAGTGGTAGCAGCCCTTAGACATCCACGAACAACCACAAATACGACCGAAATCCTATCTGAGCTTGAACGTAGATGTGTTGCTACTGCTGAGTATTAAGATGGTCGCCTCGCTTTAAAGTGTAGCCGGCAACCGCACCTCTCCAACCGAAACACAAGTAATGCTTTACGGTGGATTATTACTTATTTATATGACGCACTCTAAATTAGTCCCCAGGTGTAACAAAATGTAATCTTACTTTAAGCTTGCCAACATCCACTTCGAGTGCAATTGGCCTGCTCTCCTTTCCGAAGTTTCTTTTATAAATTTGGCCAATCTTAATAAAACACTTGATTAATTAAACACAATATTCAAATTTGATGGGCATATAAGGAGGTAGCCTCGACACTAATAGAAACGAATACCACATACAACGTTGTTTAAATAGTACGTATAAAGGTTACGTATTGTTTATTTAAACGATTTTTTAATCGATGCTAAATAGCTAAATTAGTACGATTCATGAATGAAAACCGCATGAGAATTTATGTGTAACGGGTAAGACGTGCTTAAGTTAGCAAAACAAAGCTAAGTCACGGAAGTTTATTCGATTGCGAATAGATAAGTCCAAATACAATGACATGTTCATACATTGTTGTGTCGGTGAATGAACTGCTGCGAATGTAATGTGGAGGTGTTGATCGTAAAGATTCCAAAACGGGCCCTCTTGTGATGGCGCGGCGAGTGACATCACCCCAGTAACGGCAGTAGGTAAGCAGTGCTCCAAATGGGAGTCTGCTCAGCCGACAAGTGGCATTTAAATAAGAAATTTCAATCGAAAAAGGATAATAAAACAATTGGACAGTTAGCGGAGAACCAGCCGTCCATGGAATGCTGCTCTCTATATTTAGCGAGCTCGTTTGCAGTGTGTCGAAATGAATAATATTATATGAGAAAACAGAAGTTGAGCGGCGCGTATAAATTAGCAGATAATCGACCGACATCACCTGAAGCCCACGCGCACGCGACTTGCCCGCGCCGACGTCGCATGTACACCCATCGATTGCTTAAGTTCCTTATGCACTTCTGTATTCCCAGCGCGTACGTCGAACGTAATAACACATCCATGCCGATATGTTGACACGTGTGCCTTACGAAAGTATCGTAATCTTAACATCAAAAACTGGAATCTGAAGGTGAAATATTGTCCTAGCCATTAAAAAGCTAATTGTTACCATAAAAAAGAATAGAAAAAAAGTAAATTTGGACAACTATAATATTAGTTATTTAAATGAAAAATAACATACAAACTAGCAATAAGTTATAAGCACAGGTGGGACTTTAGCCCTATTTGAGGTTGGATGTGGGTATACATGGGCAGCAGAAACAACTTCATGTCAGGTCTTCTAACATTAAAGACATGTATAATACAAGTAGTACATGTAACATAGTTATTGTTAGCTGCGTTAGCCGTTGTTAGCGTAGCGTCTGCGCTTGAAAAACCAGTGAGAAAAAGCTTAATATTACTATACGTTTGTTCCTCTCGCGTCGAGCACGTGTCTATGAATTCTATCTGCTATCTGCCTATTCTGAAACCGATACAAACAACATGGGCTGTCATCGCAGTGAGCATTTCGAGAGCCGTTCTGTACCGCGGCGTGCCATTTTCCAATCGTTATTTACATTCTGTATCGTGTACGTTGTCGGTAGCGTGCACCCGGAATCGCCCGTGAAATCGTTTACAGACCGATAAAGAGATAAGACAAGGGCGATGCCAGACGCGTCCAGGACTAAATATTTACAGTGAGACTGTAAGGAAACATAAATAGTGTACGTCCGACAGCTTTCGTTACTGCTGTTAATTGGATTCGTCACACCGCCTCCGGCGTAATTCGGTGCCGACACATCGACATCACAGCACAACCTTAAAATTAGTTCAAATTGAAGATAACCTATTAACTAGTAATAAAATAATGAATATCGAACAATTACACAGACATTGTTTAAGAAAATATAACAGGAAATTCATAAAAATGCCTATTATAGTGGAAATTGTTATTTACATGAAAATACGTATATCCGAACATATATAATGGAACCTTCATAATAATTTGATAATTAGCACTTTTTGTTTGCGATGTGCACATGTAATAAATAATATGGAAGAGTTTTTCCACATCAAAAAACAAATACATTGTAAAATTATAGTATTTAGCCAATATATACATAATCTTGTAGCAAGCAATGTTAACGTCGTTAATTATTAGGGTATATTTTGAAAGTAGAATTCACTTTTATGTTAGTACATGACAGTGAATTAGGTATAAACAGGTAGTGTAAATAATAAAAATATTAACATATGAAATAGCATCACTAGCAATGCTAAATAAAGCAAAAACACACGTGCATTTATCCCGAAGCAAAATTGCTCACAAGCGCGAATTACCATCTGCAGTTACCCACTGTAATATAGGGTAAACGCCCCTAATGCCAACGCTAGTATGTGTTTGACGTCCAAATAATAACAGGTGTGGTGTCTCTAACGATAATTAACCCGCAGTTCTCAGGGAGTCGCCAATTAAAGCGAGCACTGGGCTCGAACCTTGACCTGTAAGAAAGTTGCTGCTTTCGTGGCGATTGTGGCATAAATTAAGCAAGAAAATGCAGTCGTATTAACTATTATCTTATTTAATTTAATACTTTTATTATCTATATTCGCAAGCAAATTTTAAACCGCGTTTCTTGTGTAAGGTTACGATGTTGATATTATGCCACTTTTCGATGTCATAAATATTGTATGATGATGTAACAATATTTTGTCATGAATTATATAAACTTAATAAAATAATTATATTTTAAAATTCTTAAAAAAATTGAATTTAATACACTAAATATTTTAATATTTATTTATGGTAACACTAAGATTTGTGACATTGGCCATAGAGAAGATAGAATTGAAGAAAAAAGTATAAAGGGGCGGGAATTGAAAAAACAATGGCAGTGCATATAACGAAATATGAAAACGAAATCTATGATTAAAACTATTTTTTACTGAAATGCGAAAATGAACGTTAAGATTAAGGTGACCTCTTACTTGTATTCAGTATTTTATTAGTATTAACAGCTGGTAAAATTTTGACAGATATAAACTGATCTTTAGCATTTTAACAATTGTATTTAATGAAATATGTCAGTCGACACTAAGCAAACAAACAATGAGACTTGAGACATAAATAATATTAAGGATAAGGAAGTAAACATAAATTTGTAGCATCTAGCTTGCTGAGAATATATACACAGAAAAAAACGGAAATCAAACAACGTCACAATAAATCCGACAGTTTCCTCCCAAAAACGAGTATTAAAGCTATTGTTTTTGAAGATACGTGTTATAATCGTATAATTTCACGGTGAGCGAGCAGAGGCAATTAGTCACCAGGACGTACGACGTGAGAGTAGTGTGAGAAATGATAAGGATCTCAAGCGTTGCCACCTCCGACTGCAGGCTCGGTCACACATCAAGAGCTCCTACAGTTCCCATGAGAGTATCACGTTGGTAACCACTGATTATAGACTCCACTAATATTATACAGAAGTAAACCTTAATGCTCTCGTTAATTTATGCATTTAGATATACCATGTTTTCCTAATTTGAATAAGGCTGTTTTTTGATAGCATCGGCTATTGTATGAGGTACTTAAAGATTATTAACATGCATTAAAAAGTTAGGTGAGTATATATTTTTATCTTCAAACATATGCATGGAATCAGAACGTGTATTAATGCTGTAGAAAGAAGTGTGTCTGTTGAGTCTCTAACAGAAGTTTTTGTATTTAATATTAAGTTGCTTCAAATATTCATTCTTACCTACAAACAACCAAACAAAAATATTAAAATCTTTTTGTACGTGCTTTGAATTCGTTCGAATAAAAATATTTTATTAATTTTGATATAATGGATTGAATTGATTGTTAAGGTTAGGTTTTTATTATAATTACTTTTAACGTTTTCATTATTGTAATCAACATTTTAATAAAGTAAAAAATATGATTTGCCTGTATGCAATATTAAAAGTAACTTTGTAATACTTTTAATATAGTTACTTTAATAGTGCATACAAGCAATTCCATTAAATTAAATAGAATTTTATTACAATAATGTTACTTTTCATATAACAGGTCAACAGTAATTGTTTATAATTTATATTTTTCAAGAATGTAGTGATTATTTCCGATAACAGTTTGAGGAGACATATCTTGCGATTTATTTGATTGGATATTCGTTTTAAGAGGTCTCAATACTCTTATGTTTGAACCCTAACATTTGGCAGTTCTATGTTTGATTAGCGCATTAGCATCGCCTGCGCACCAGAGCCTTTCCCACGCCCACCGCCTTTCTTATTCCTCACTATTCACCATTGTTCCCAAACGAAATACTTCGGAATATCTACCTATTGATTATATTTTTTGAATCAAAATTGAAATGCAATCGTTTTTTCAATAATCTTTAATATACATTTCTTTAATATAAGAATACAATGTGCATAAGCGTAGACATGCATTTATTGTTCGAAGTTATGCGCGTATTAAAAAATAATTGTCACTTCATTTAACGGCGAAGGAAAACATCACGAATAATCATGTATACCCGAGAGTTCTCTATAATGTTTTCCAAAGTGTGTGAAGTCTGATTACGTTGCCCAATCCTTTTCATTTTGAGTGGAAAGTCACCCCCGCACTGGGACAGTAATGGGTTGATGGTGACGCTGATGGTTTCTTTCTTTCGTGTAAAGCTAATTAACTTTTAATTAAGTGTTAATAAAAACGTCATACAGACTTTCCTAAACATGATGCAAACGTAAGATAAAATATGATTTACTTAATACATATTATTTTATTATGCAGATAGTTTTACTGATGTGTTTTGAACAACTGATAATTAGCTGATTCGTCAATATAGGAGCGAAGCTTCAGCAATAGTGCCTAAAAAAAATTTGAGTTACAGTTTGTTTCTTTATGAAATTCTAGATATTTAATGTTATTATTATTTTATTTTAAATTTAGTAGTAATTTGTTTTTTTGCGAGTAGTCGCACATGTGCAAATAAATAAGCGTAAAACATTGTTATGTATTCGAGAATACGTCCAAGGACATGTAACAGAATTATTACAATTGCGAACTTTATTCAGAACGGAACTAATCTTAGCGTCTACGCCACACAAGACGTCCTGTCCTGTCCCTAATCCGTAATTACCGGGAAAATGTCATAAATATTCCCAAAGCCAAGCCACACCGGACATTATCTTCAATTGTTACTTACCACTAATGTGATGTTTACCTTACATTAGTCGGGCCACAGAAATAGACGTCTTTGTGCCGCAGTTGCAAAGGAAATAATGTCATTTTGTAAAGGATTTTTAGCACAAGACGAGGATACCGTTGCCGCCTAATCCGATAATACTTTTGGGTACAAAGATTATCCTGCAGTTATTTAAAAATAATATTGATAAGAAATATCCGGTTTATGTTAATTTGTTATAATAAAATCCAGTACAGGCGTTTTTTTTTTATAAAACATGTGTTGACGCACTTTTGGAGCAAGATCGACTTATATGCTGTAATGGCAAACTGCAAGACGCTCTTATGCTTGCGACGTACGTACATATATTGTACATACGTCTCACGTGTGTTCTAACTTTAAATTAATTATAAGAAATGATAATGAATTTGTTTGTCTTCAAATTTCATATTCAATAGTTGTTTTAAAAAAATAATAAATTTAATAACCGTCTATTTTGATATTTTACATCTGTCGATCTTTAATAGGAGCGGCGAGAAAGCATAACATAATGTTATATCGTTTGCCGTCATATTTTTTTAGTCATTCTACCCCTAAATGCGTCAATAGATTTTTGGTATCAAAAGATAAGAAATAATATTTCATATTTAAAGTTTCAAAGCATTTTCAATTATTTGTTTAATTTTTACTAGTAATCGTGTCTTCTTGGCATTATTATCATTGGTTAGCAACAAAGTTAAAATGCAAACTTTATAATTCAAAGATTAGTAAATCGATTAGGTAAACGTCTAGCTCGCGGGCCCATTTTAAAGTTTGGGGGCCTAATTATGTGTACGTTTGATGATAAAGTGACATCACGTGCGCACTCAGTGTGGGCAGACAATAGGTCGCGGTGGGCGGGGTGGCCAAAACGCGAGCCTACGCGTACCGGCCGCTGTCGCCGACACCACCCTGCCGTCGTGACGCTCGGGCTAGGGCTGCGTCAGGTGAATTTCTCTTTTTTGTGAATGGCGATAGGAGATACGTATTTGGTATCACGTGAAACAACATCACGCTATGTTTTATTGTCATATTCCCTTTCCACCACCGCTCTCTAATCTTTATGATTTGTCTTATAAGTACATTTTGTATATGATAAAGAAATTGTGTATGAATATAAATATAACAAGCAAAAGACAGTTCTCCTTCAGCCTTCTCCAAATTGAACAGTTGTTAATGTAGACCACGGTATAGATCATTACTACTTCTGAATTATCTGTTTTTAATAAAATATTGTTGCGTCGTTGACGGGTTGAAAATATTTTGAAACGTTCTCAGATAAATTTAGGAGATATTTTTCTTAACTGTCAAAGCAATTAAAAGTTATTATAGTTGATTTACAATATGCAATTTATTTTCATTTTGACAATAAGAAAAACTTGTTATTGTATATGCAAAGGACTTATTTTTAAACAATGTATTTGAATATAAAATTCTATTATCCTTATATTGATACTGCTCAAGAAAGCAACAATAACTTATGTATATCCACATAGGAGTCCGAGTTTATCAGATATTCCGGGATAGTGATGTTATTACTTCTTATACGCGTACGCAGGAGGAGGCAGAAGTGGTGGCTGCTCCCCTGGGGGCTTTGTCGGCGCCCTCCCGCTGTTTACCTTCATTTACTTGAAAAATTGCCCAAAACTCCATTTAGACATCCTTGCCACCAAAACGCCAACAGCGCACCATATGTGCTTGGGAATAAACCACAGAATTGCGTGGTCATTGTTTGGTCGTTCCGCTGATCTCAGAGGCGAATTAGTTTATTTGTCACCTGTACACAAATATACGTAAGATACACGTCTCAATAAAGCGCGCCAGGCCGCGCTGAGCGGTGCCGGTGGGCTGCCCGTGATATATGAGTATCAATGCTATTTTAAATAAATAAGGGACGTGTCAGTATGGACACCTATTTACTTATTCGTTTCTTTTTATGGATATGATATACCAATTTTGTTCTTGGTTGGTTTTATAAGTACGTTACCTTTTTGTTACCGCTCATTTGATATTTACGTGATCACTGGTGCACACGGACATTCATAAGTTATTTCACATAAATCAGAAGTTATATCTGAAATCGATCACAGATCCATTGCTAGTTCGGAGTACAAAGATTGTTAGCTCATGTATAAGTGAGCCGGAAACCACACCTTTCCACAGATTCTAAGAATTGCTTCACGTTACATAAAGGTAAGACAGCGGTATCTTCTCGATCAAACTGCATAAAAATATTGCCAAAATATGTGGAAAACAACACGCTTGAGTAATCGAGGACAAATGACAAGTGCATCCAGAATCGGAATGTCGCCACAGTTTCGATGAAGTCATCAACCTGTGTCCACGTTCCGAAATCAATTCGTCATCGATTGCCGGTGTGATCTACCGTCGTGACAGGTGCACGAGATCGCAGCGATACGCTCCAAATAATCGATCGATTACAAAGCTCGCTTCCAATCGCTAAAGTCGGTAACGTGACTAAAGAATCGATTTTTTAAATCGAGCGATGCTGTGATAAATGCCAAAACGTCAAACCCATAAATAACGTTGTTGTTTCGAAGTGTTTATAGGTAACTTTCCGCGCGTTGTACGACGGAAAGTGTAAATAAAAGAAGTTAAACATCTTATTCACGGTGCATCAGCATGCAGTGCGAAAGCTCCGCTCGTTGATAAATGTATAAGGGTAGCACCTGTAGAGAGCTGGAGCGAGAATGATCAATATCGATATAATAGAATATTTAGATGTAAAAATAACAATAAATTGAATTAAGTTAGTAAATACAATTGTATAGTAATTATAAAAAATAAAATTTGGATAAATAAGTAGAAAAACGAAACAAAAGTGTGAATCACATTTTATAAGTATGTAGGTGTATAATTTGAATGTATTGTTGCAATGTTAATATTAATTCACTTATATTATTTCCGCTTGTTGTTTATTACTTCATACTTTATTTTTTCAAATTCTAAAGTGTGTAGATAACACATTATATATATTTACAATTTTAAGCTTTAACTTACATTAACACTTCTGAAAAGGTTTTAACTGTCTTATTATGGGCAAGAGATTTTATTTCATTTAATAATTCTAAGCGATATTATACAAAAAATATATTTTATCGATGTGTTGACAAAGAGCACAACACTTCGCATCACTGCTAAGCTCCGTTTTATACATTTATAATAAGTTAATTTTTTGACAAGGCCGTAAACCGATTACTACTAACAAGGTGGTCCTTTGCTCCTCGTCTCTGACTCTTATAGTTTAGAAGATTTGACCTGTGCGACTCCGCCTACACAGGTGCACGGTTTTTTTAAGCATATTTTTTTCATTTTAAAGGAATGGCAAGATAGCGTTCAGCAGCCTGGTATTAAATATTTTCTGTAGCCCATAGTTATGTACATTCTACCTCAAATAGGACCGTTCTATACTCTCTTATCTTAGGTCATATCTGGAGATGTTTGGACTCTTGAAAACTAAGACTGTTAGTTGGTTGTACCTACGTCCCAGTACCGTATCTAACCACTAATAAAGGTATCAATGGTACTTCCCCAGTCGATCTATCTACCACCAATTAAAGGTAAACTGATATTTTGGGGTTAGGTTTAATATATCTTACACTCCCTTTATACTGCGACGTCTTTGGTGTGAAAGAGCATTTTTGTTCGTACGTTACAATTTTGAGCTTTTTATGGAACAGAAGTAGCAAACGATCTTGCAGGCCACCCAAGGTAAAATTACTAATGGCCCATAGAAAATCAACCATCAAAATGGTAATCAACCTTAAATAAGACTGAAGTCTAATTTAATTAATAAGTTGTTAGCCCTGAGGAACAGGTAAGGAATGTAGTAGAGGAATACAAGTGTCACGCCTGTGCCACGCCCCTCATAACTCAGTAGCGTTTTACACTGCTGTTTTTCATAACAAAGATACTAAAGAAGTAATGTCGATTACTTGACGGTTAGATCTGTTTATCAAAGAGCTTAATCTTTAACCAGCAGCATAATTATCGTTGTCATCAACAATCCATTATTGTCCCACTGTTGGACACAGTTCTCCTCATGGAATGAGCATAGAGGCAATATACTGGCCGAATGCGTTTTAGTGGACTTCACATTTTCGAGAACTTTATTGAGAATTCCTAGATATTCAAATTTTCTCACGATGTTTTCCGTCACGATTAAAGCAAGGGAAAATTGATTTCATTCGATCTTTTATATTGATTTTGTATTATTATATATGATTTCGAAAATCAGAGGGAATGTCCCAGAGAGTCGAACTCCGGCCCTCCAAATGGGGGACCGGAATTTTAACAACCAAGCTATCACTGTCGTTAATACAGATAATTAAATAAGTTCTAATGCTAAAGTATACAAAATAAAATGTTACTAAAATTATTTTAAAGACTACCTTGTTTTCAGTTGTACTTCATAATGTTGTTTTGTAAATCCTGTGTTTTGCCATTCAACTTGCAACTCCGCTCATGAACTTATTTTTAACTTCAAAGGCAGAACATCGGTACTTACGTCTCCGCCCTCGTGTTAATGTTAAATTCTGTAACGTTTGTATACTGTGCCATGTTTATGTTGATCATTATTTTGATTTGAATTTATTTTAAGAATACTTTTGTTACTGCCACTGTTAAAACTTGGTTAATTAGGTATATGGTTAATTAATACTCTTTTTATATCATTGGTCAAATACTGCTTTCTTGATTTCTGAATATAAATAAAACAAATTTAAAGTAATTAATTCAAACAAACAAATATTTTAAGAAAATAAATGAAAAGTATTTGACCACCGCCACGTAAATATATTTTTATGAACTTAGACTAGCGAACGTGTAATCAGTTTCCCTGTTAGTAAATAATTAGTAAGTTTCTCAAATTAAAAACGATGTCTAGATTTCGAGAATGACCCAACATAATGCATATAAAAATATGCAGGTTAATTTATGATTAGGTACATACAAAGCCGTATAGAACGGGAAGAATTACGAACATACGCGTAATCAAATTTTATACGTATGATATGTATGTAACAAGAAGTGTGATTGGTCATTATGCTCTACATCCAAGTGTGAGTGTGCGCAATCGCCATTTAGCTGTTGAGCAGAGTATCACTGCTGCTATTCCTGTCTTGTCTCGGGATAGCGGTTCCCGGAATGCAGCGGAAGTCCCGGACGAAGTCCCGCGAGCCGCCTCCTTATTAATGGCCTGTTTAGACGAGCTCCTTTGTTACTCGCTCACGTCCTGCTACTTCAATGCTCCACGTACTAACAACGGTACTAAAAAATGTGCATCGTCCGATTCTGTCTTTATAGCACGCTTTTAGATGACATCCTTCTAAACAAAGCAAGCTATAACGTGTCATTGATTGGCGTCGGGGACGGGAGTTAATAGCTGGAATGCGATTACAGAATTTTCGTCACACTTTCGACTACTTTAAATTGACACATCCTGTTGTCAGATCTCCTCGCAGTAATCCTACGGATCGATTGAATTAGTCACAATGGGTTTTGTTTTCTTTTTTAATGTTTTTATTAGCTTTGTGCTTTAAGACGTTACTGAAATTATATTTCCGTTATAGATATTATTAGACGGATCTACATATTTTGTGGAATAATTATAGGGCTTGTTAGTTAGTGTTCGTGCGTTCCTAAGTTAAATCCGGCATTGTTAGTAAGGTCGTTCTATGACCTCCGGAATCCAGATTACCGTTTACGTTCTCCACGTTATTGGTATTTTTATATGCCGCAAGTGCACCTGCGATTTGCTATAAGATCAATGGGTATTGATTGGCTTAAATTTATATACGTTTAATAAGTATTTTTTTATTTTGATGTAACAAAACGATAATGATGTCTGTTGCTTATCTCAAAAGTGTCGGTAAAGAGAAATGTATTAAATTTATTTATAAAGATTTATGATATGAAAGAATGTTGCAGTGTGAACATATATGAACATTAAACGACAAAGTATCAATTCTTACATAACGGTAATGAATGGCTGCTTCAGATGTGCTACCGGTTACCGCATCATATCATTTATTGAATAGAGATTGCAATGTAGAGCGGTGGTCATCCAGTAATCGCTATCAATGAGCCATCATTCCTATCGTCTTCCATCGACACTATGATTAACGTTTAGTACCGCTCTTCTGTAGCTTAAAAATATACGTACTACGGACATATGTTTGTTGTTTAAAGTCTAGTAAATGATTAAAGAAATTATTATCACATTTATTTGTATTGATTTTTGTTAAATATGTTCTTTAAATCATTACGAAGTATAACCTTTCACATTATATTTATTCCGTGTGTATATATCTAAACATAATACAAAACAAAATATTAATGAAAATGTAATAAATTAGTACAACAAATAAGAATTCTGTTTTTTTATTTGTTCGGACTGTATCAAGGCACAGGGGACAAATCCTATTTCTTATCAATTACAAATTAATGTCATGTCTACATTTTTTAATTTTACTTTTACAACAAAGAAGAAAGACAGTTAAGACCTTTTATTCAAACCGATTTTATATTCAAACATCACGTCCAACAAATAAGTAAAACAAATAATAAAATTCATTTATTTTTGATGCGTCGCTTACCGCAATGGGCTAGAGCAGATGATTGCTCAATTACCAGGACCTCTTAGTAGAAACACTGACAGTAATACCAATTTGGGTACATTTTCAACTTTACCGTGATGTAAATAAACGCTTTTTGCGTCGCCGGCGAAATCATCTGAGTCGGCTCGGCACAAAAGGTGGCTTCAAGTCCGCGCCTTGTCATTAAGGTACAATCAAACATTATGTTTAGGGATCGCCGACAGCTTAACCGGAGTTTTTCTTCCATTTCATAATTTGTTATTTCGGATTACCCATATAGAGAGCGTGTCGCAAGAGACAAAGTAAACATTAGGCTTCGTTTATGGAGATGCCAAGATCGATGTGGGCATAATTAGAGGCGGGGCGTGACGGGAATCTTCTGCGATACAACCCCGCTGGATAGTGGAGTGAATGTCTACTATTGTTATGTAACTTCCGACCATACATATAAAAATAAAAACTTAAGTGACCTAAAATCTTTTCTAACAGGTAATATATTGATACAATGACCAAAACTCTAATTTTTCTATTGCATTAGTTATAAGAAAACCACTTGAAACGAAACATTTTAAATGTGGGAGAAGTAAAGTTCGACCGGGGAGATACCACCGCCGTCCTCATAATCTGCCGTAAAGCATTTCTTGTGTTTCATTTGGAGAGGGGCTTTTGTCTGCTATACTTTAAAGCCAGGTGACCATCTTAGTCCTCAGGAGTAGCAACGCATCTACGTTCGAGCTCAGATAGGACTTCGGTCGTGTTTGTGATTGTATGTGGATGTCTATGGGCTGTGACTACTTTGTTACTCTTCACATAAAAAACATATTTTATTTTGTAACTTTTAGCCTAGGACAGCATTTATAATATAATTTATTGTATTTTTATATGTATCGGCATAACTATAGTTGGACTGGGGAGGTAGTATCGTCTCCCTCGTGATCTGTCGTGAAGCAACTCTTGTTGTTTCAGTTGGAGATCTGCGATGACCGGCTACACTTACAACAAGCATGGCGTATATCTTAGTCCTCAAGGCAGGTGAACGACATGTTCACCTCATGTTAAGTAGTCGCTATTCCGCTTGCTCATGCTGATGCTAAAAAATATATTCCACGTATAAGTTGCCCGCTTAATCGGTAAGTTCCGCTGAAAGAAAGGAAAGAATTCTGGGAAAAGAGGGAACCATTTATGCCCGAATATTCCCTAACCGTCTCCTCATCAACGAGAGCAGTTAGTATCGTAGCATATGAGTGGAAGATAAGTATAGGACGTCTTCAGTTTCGTTCGTTCCCGCTCACCGGCTACTCGGCGTCTTTATAAACGAGACATAAGAGGCCGGGCGGCGCTACTCTATAGCAGTGTATACAGCGATGATTGCCTCTTTTTGCGTCGGCACTGGGCCTTTTTGCTCCTGTTTTGATGAACGCGAGCTTTGTAAAGTGTTAAGCATTAACACGTGTTGCTAATAAAATGTGTTATATTGCGATTTTTGGCACCTATCAAAAAATTGTACTATTCTCCTAGTTTTTTTGATAAACAATGAACGCAGTTCCCTATTTCGTCTGCTCTTCGTAAGTACTGTTCATCTGTAATCAACTCCAAATATATTTAAAGATCTATCCAATAGACCACAGATACGTTACTATCCCTAAGGATGAAGTTGAAAAGCATTGTATTACGATATATGTAAGGTTATTGTTAACTGGGTTATGCGCCGACATAAATTTCTCATACTCCCACGAAATCTGAACTAAACCAAGCAAATGATAAAAATCTTAATAAACCGAGAAGTTAGCGCACAGTGACTATATGTATAGAATGTGTGTTTTTAAGTGTTACAGTATGTCGAAAATAAAAAGCATAATAGATACAATTAAATGCTTTTTGAAAACGATTTGCCCGTTTTTAAAGATTGCTTATGTCATATTATTTTCAATTGTATTTGTAACTGTGTTGTATTAATTTTTAAATTGACATCGATTAAAGTTATAATAAATTAATATCAATACTCATTTCATTAAATTAATAACAAATAAATAAAAATAAAAATATTCATAAATATAGATAAGTGAAGTTTACTTTGGAATCTTTCTGCTTGACTATGATAAATCAATTTTGATATACGTATTTTATGAACTACATGTCAAAATTGTTATCATAAAAATGAATAATAAAATATGCCTGTATACGCTATTTGGTTATTATTTCCCCGGACATAGTTAAAAACGTTCTGTAGAATGTTAAAGTTTAAATACATTCACACACGCGTCTGGACTACGAACAGCGGTAATTGTGATTGTTAGAGAATAAATCGGAACGGTTCAGC
The DNA here is from genome assembly GCA_018251015.1 of Phocides pigmalion okeechobee. NCBI lineage: Eukaryota > Metazoa > Arthropoda > Insecta > Lepidoptera > Hesperiidae > Phocides > Phocides pigmalion. The sequence continues at coordinate 28,716 of DWON01000693.1, forward strand.
GGTTGTAGCATTGCGGCATTGGCATGTCATTAACATTATATCAAATAATCAATATTCAGAGCCTTAACCTTGAATGTGTTATCACTATTCAAAATTTGGTAAGCTTTTCTTTATTAGGTATGTTAAGATTTTTTAAAACGGAGGCTTTGGGTTAAAACTTGTAGCGCGATAATCGAGTTAAAATATTCAATTAATGAATATTGTTTTTAACATATTTATAAGTTGCTATATATTTTGTTACACATAATACTGTGATATAAAATTAATGCACGTCATTCGATCACAGGATAAAACGACTCAATTAAGACAATGCTTATAAAATCAGTAGCCTCATACCTACCAAGTGCAAAACGATTAACAAGACTATTCGAATTTCGTTTAGGCGACAGAGTCTGGTGTATAAATTTATTTAATTAACAGTAAAACTATACTATATTTACACAAAATATAAAAGTCTAACCAAAGCAATATAAAGGTAGTCAGTGCCCTTGCGAGATGGCGCCAAGAAAGGTAGCCGCATTCCCGCGTTGAATAGCGTGATGTATGTAACCACCTCTCCTATCACGGGCAGTGTCGATCAAATGTGCATTTTTTTTTTAAATTCGGCCAAAAAACAATTAATCGAACAATTACGTTAGGTGTTGTATTTTAATCGTATAGAGTAATCTATGATGGATTTTAGGTAGGAATCATTTCAGTAGACGGCAGACTATCACATGACTCATACGCATCTTTACATATTCTATACGTGATTTCCTTCAACACTTGTAGGTATGTTTGAAAGTAATACATATTTTCAAAGACATTGCACCAATTCATGCGTTACAATTTCACAGTCCCGATGACCTAGTAACTAATATTACGTTACGACTCACAAATTTAATACTGTTGCACATGGTCTTCGACGTTATAAATTCGCATTGGCGGATTGCGTAGCTGTGCGTGGTCGAGTTTACGGCGAAATACGGTAAATGATAAATATCGTCCATTAGTTCCGCTACATGTCACGCAGCGCTAGGGACCGCTTGATGCCCTGTTCCATGCAATTGTGCAATTCCATGTTTTAGGGTTGCATCACCTAATAACTGAAACAAGAATCCTTATAGTTCTGACATGTGCATCTGCCAGTCTGTCCATAATTATGTCATAGACTTTTAGTCGAATACTCTTAGTACTAGAAAAAATTAATATGATAAGTATGTTCAATGAAACTCGATACAATGAAGTAGTAAAATAACGTAAACGAATTTATAAGGGGTGGCACTCCAAACAATTTACTGTGGAATTGACAAAAATAGTGTAACCATAACCATAAAGGTGGGAGAACTACTGTTCAATCCTTGTTAATATGTTGGTGGGTAGAACAAAATAATCCGCCAGCGTTGTCTTTTAATGTCGCGT
>DWON01000694.1:0-30112 GCA_018251015.1 Phocides pigmalion okeechobee
CTCAACTAACTCTTAATAAATGAATCGTAAAACAAAGGGAAGACAATTTTGAAAGCGTAGCAAAAAATGTGTAGGCGATGAATACAAATTTGATAAAAAACACTTAAGGTGCGGCTTTTCGTATATATCTTCTCATTAGCATGTTTTAGTGAATACACAAGCCTCTTAAGGACGAGCGCTCACAAAACTAATGAACCATCTCTTTTACCAATGAAGAAATTATTCCCCACAATCTTAGCAAGATGAACAGATAAAAGTAACGTTGATTAAACGTTCGTTTTTGTAAAAGTCCCTGTCTTAGACAGCTGCCAGGAACAATATCGTTGTGCGTGCGCTAATCCTTAAACTTTAAATGTTTTTAAATCCGTTTAGAGTAATTGAAGTTATCAGTGACTCCACAGACTTTTTGTTTCTAAGGTTATTTTAGAAAAGATACGAAATTGTTTGCAATTTTATCCGTGCTTAAAATAATGAATCAATATAGCTATCTACTGATATCATTTCGATGGCAATCGAGAACACAAAGTAAAAACAAAAAACTGATTACAAAAAAATATTTTTTATAACGAAAAATAAAAATAAGGGTAATATTAAATTTTGACTGAACTGATACAGATACACGCACACACACATATATGAATTTAAATATATATATTAGCGAATTTATTTAGTATGCAACAGTTGTTTTACGATAAGTCATCAGCAAAGCATATCGAGTGTGTAATAGTTCTTAACAGAGATTCAAGTTGGATAGAGTTAACTGATGGTAGATAATTGATCGTCGACCGATTTACATAAAGTTAATATAAGGGTAGCGAATGATGTTATAATAGAATCATCGTCAAGACATTACTATACCACAGTTGGATACGAGTTCTCTGTTAGAATATCATCTATTAAAACATTTTTATATAGCCCCCAATAATTTAAAATTTAAAGAAATATCTATTTCGATTTGCAAGAAAATACGTCAATAAATTCATTTGATGAAAATTTCCAATGGTAATATTCCTTTCCAAATATACTCCGAAATGGCAAATTTCTGAGTAAGCTTAAAATAACTCTTTCATAAGGATTAATACTGAGAATTCAGGTACTACTGCACCATTGAATTCCAGTTCTATTCATAGTTGATACTGGCATCCGTTCGTGACGTTAATTGAAAACGTCAGTGGTAGTCAGTTACCACTTAATATCAAGCTTAGTGCAACCAGTTTTACACGATCATATCATAAAAACCTTTGTATATGTACAGTATAACAAACAACCTGTTTAGAACTCTAGTATCTAATATGAAAGGTGTCACGTTACGGAAAGCACCATCTTTATGTAACTACCAATATTAATTACATCTTGCATATCGCGGTAAAATCTCCCAGGTACAGAGAGTATTTTTATCTTGTCCTCTACTTTCATCTGATAAATACAAAAGCGAATGCGGCTAGCATTCTTGGAACCATGCCGCATGCCGCGAACTCCCTTTAGATTGTTTAGGTTAGGCTTGTATAAATTAGTTCTTAAGTATTCTATGCTAAATTTGTAATTATAAAAATTACCAAGCGTTGATTTTATATTAATAATACAATTTTGATGATTGATTTACTCCTTAAAACTTCGTCGATTCGACTTGTTTAATTGTGAAGACCTAGATATACATATCTACATATTATGTAGATATTTTCGTTCATGCTTCTCAAATCTTTGAACTTTGGGCCCACTAGACTGATCCGACGCAGATCAATGATCAATCAAAATTGTATCAAAAACTTATGCAGACGAGTATTACTTATGTTTAACATATAAAATAAGCCAGGAACGAAGAGTACACAAATTTACGATGACGTCAAATTGAGCATCAGTTTTAACATGGATGTGTTTTAGATCTCACGATAGGTAATCAAAATGTAACGAATCAAAATGATTGGAATGTAATATGCTTCAGCTGATTAGTTATAGATGTATACGTTATTCCATTCATTCTTACATCTGGTGCACCATTATAACATTTGGAATCAAATTCCGATTTGTTGTTTCAAAATTGTTCCCGGTCAGTCACAAGCCCTTTTAAAGTTTTTCTTTCCACAATAGTTCCAGATAGATATGTAAACATTTCTCATATCATATATTTTCTTTCATAATAACATGACGTCCTGTTTTCACTTCTGCATTTCTAGCTTCTACTAATAAAACTTGGTTCTTATTAAACAGTCTTGCGGGGAAAGTAAACAGTTATTATGTAAATTTACTGTACAATAAATATTAGGATAATTTGACACTAAACATTGATTTTAAATGAATTTAGATTTTAAACGTTATAAGTCCATGACAAAATAATATCAATAAAAAACGATAATGAAAAAATAATGTTGCTCGTCTCATACGTAATATTGATATATTGGAGTAACGTATTTGTTAGTGGCTTTCACTTTCATGAATGAAAAACAACACTTTTTTATTCATTTATACGTTTTACTGCGAGCAGAAGATTTACATTTATAATTAATGTAGCTCGTAATTGTTATCAGAGACTGAGTTTTTGCTAATGATTGTACGTTTGCAGTTTATAGAAAGTGGTTCAGGAAGTCTTGCAAAACACATTAAAATGCGATTAAATACGATATTTTATTTTATATGTTTTTTTTTTAAAGCAGCAATGGAGAGAGCAAGTTTGTTAAATGGTCGTTACAGCCCATAGGCATCCACGTTTAACATTAAATGTTAAGTAGTCACATCCTATAGACAGTCACGTACAACCACAAACACGACCGAAATCCTATATGAGCTCGAACGTAGGTGCGTTGTTACTCCTGAGAACTAACATGGTCGCTTCCGCAATCGCAGCATTCCAACCGAAACACAAGTATGAGGATTATGAGGGCGGCGGTGGTATTTACCGGGTCGAACTATAGTTCTCCCACCTTCAATGTAATTTACAGTTTTTATCTCATCGCAATCGGTTCACTTAATCAGAAGCTATGCAAACTTAATTACGGACTTAGATGAAGTCGCTTGCGGTCATCTAGTTTTTATACTACTTTTAAACTTCACAGGCGATCATATGAACTGCGGTCAGCGTCCATATGTCAGTACACGTAATTACTGTTTCTTTGTTTACAAGTTAAGACCGGCGCACAATTATAAACTTGTCTGCTCGTCTTTTCTTTTATTTTAGTGATGATAGCATTTTTAAGTCTATTGTTCTCTTAGAAGAAAGATTGTGGATTGTCACAGGGGGTTCAAATCATGGGCGCGTGTAAATGAGTTTTTATAGCAATTTGTTAAATTTAACGACGACTAAATTTAACTATTTAATTTATCGCCCAATTTACAAAAAAAAACTTATCTTATTATGCACCCAAACCTTCGTCAGTAATAACTCTACCTGTTGTTGAAAATTGTGAGATAATACGTCCGGTACTTTTTGAGTTTATCACCAACAGACAGACAGACGCGACTAGGGGTCTTTATTTTATAATATTTAGTTGTTTAACAAGATTTAACTTCATGTGATCTTAAGGAATATAAGCGAGATGTCTGGAGGGATACGGTGGCGGTGTGACGTCGCCTTAAGGAGTTAATCAGATCTTGCGACCGACAACTTGATGCCCCCTGGTGAGACGACTTTCGCTCGCACATTACTTTTGTTTATCTTCCGAGTCTATGAGATAGCTGATTGTACTCCTTCAATTTACGAGAGCGTATGAATGAATCTATCATAAAATTTATGCATATCCATACACACACACACACACACACACACGCGCGCGCACATATATATTTATATGTTTGTATCTATGTGAATATAAATAATGTCCGTCACGCATTCGTATAATTATTCATGCAGATTTTGTTTGATCTAACCTGATCGTAAAATACTAAATACTTTAAAATACTTATGTGTAACAGGTAAAAATATTCAAACTATCTCAGTGATAATAATAAAAAGGCTGTTTCAATGCTTTAAAAAATACGTTCTGTTATCTTTGAAGTATAAATTAATTAAATGTTTATAAATGATTATTACTTCTCATTTTAGAAACCGAATTTTTATTGACTTAGTCTAACGTTTATTGACATAAATGAGCAACGGATCAATTCTCAGATTGAATGCTTAGGCAATTTAAAATTTACATATTGTTTACTTTGAACTGTAAATTATTTTTTGTATTTGTACTGAAATCATTTAAAATAACTATTATTCTATAGGTTCAAAACGTTTGCATGGCAATATTTATTAGCATGGTATAATAGATAACTAAAGGAGTAAGTTGAAGAAAGTAAATAATTCCAAGTTTAATCCGGTAGAATACAAATTACCTATGAATAACTATCATAATTTAAACATTTCTGAATTCTGTATACATATCAGTAATTTGCGGATTTTTTTGAAATCTACTTAAGTATAATTTCATTTAATAAGGGCTATAATTAATTAGAATATTTTTGACTGGTCTTTTTGGTTTTTTAGTAAGTTCACGCACAATTAATTCTACAAAGACAAACAAATTATGTTATATACTGTAAAGTTGTAAAGGGTCACATTACAGAGATAATCAGAGGTCAGGATAACTGATTTGAATCAGATTAACAATGAGTATTAAAAGGAAAGAAATAATTTAAGAAAACAAGATTTCAACGTGTTGTTATCCGTTGGCGTAAATATGTTTCAAAGAACAATTTTGAGGTATTATAATTTTGTTAATATTAGAGATCTATATCACTAATTATCTCTACAATGTCATGTTTTAGTATACAATACTACAGAAACTACATTTTTTGTTTGTCTTTGATTGTTTTGTGTTTATATATATGTTTTCTATTATCGATTCGGAAAAAAACAAAAGATATGTCATCTTTGTTATTTACGCTAGCGTATAAAGAAAAATGTTCGCACAATTGTGGCTAGCGACATAATTCTGTTAGTTTGTCAACCATACCACTACTGTACCACTTAAATGCGGTGAAACGCGTGTGGTCACGTGAATGTGATACACACGGAAGTTTTATTTGACCATTAGTTATACTTTATACATATTAGATAATCATGACGAGAACATTCGGTAACAAGGAACGCGTACTGTATGTAAATTCAATCTTATTATGGCCCCAATTTTAACATTGCTTTTTTAACATACTTACATTAATTTTTGTTTTTCATTTCTTGGTTTCCTCTAACGGTACCTTATTACGATTATAGTGAAAAATATTACAGTTATAAAAACGCAAAAGAAATACGTAATAAAAGGCATATGAATACCTTTTAAAATTCCCGTTAGAGTCCATTAAATATACTTAAATTTTAAATTATTCATTAACTTTAACATAATTAACCTAATTATTTGAAGTTGATTACACAAAGATTTTTACCCATTATATATTGACACTTATGTTACGTACGGTACATTTATGTTAACTAGTTCCATATTAAGATGTTTGTTACGTCGCGTAAGTACAATACTATAATTGTTAATATTAATTGTTAAAGTTAACTGCAGTATGATATCCACGCGGTCCATTATCATTAGTTGCCGATAGTCGTCTAGGTGCACATAAAATAGAATACAGAATCCGATAACCGGAAGTGTGTCGTTACGTAAACGCGTGAACGGTATAATTTCACTGAATGTTCACATGAGCACCGATTGAGCTCGATCTTGCATGCTTCTTCCGCTCCTTGCAACGAGTTCGGCATTCATATAGAACAAATAGTTTATTCGCGCTACTTTGTATGCGTAGACAAGTAAAATTGATGTATTGTTTTATTGTCCATAATGTTGTACCTTACATTTTTACCGTCAACGTCATTGATTAATTGTTGTTCGGTTTCTAATAGAGAATTTTGTAGACGGCACACATTCGAGAAGTTATGAGGAACACATAGACGTGGCATCAAATTTTGCCGATTGTATATTATTCAAATTGACTTATAATTTCTTTTTGGAAGTAAGATCAAAAACTTTCGATTGTTATCAGGCCATTGAAGCTCAATAAACGATTGTTTTTTTCATATATTTCCCACGAACAGAATTCACTGATACAATTTTGTTTTACGTAAAATGTTAAGTCACGAGTGAATGGGTGCGATACAATCACTTGTGTAAAGCATAGATCGTTTTAATAACGAGTGGCTCTTGTCATCTCGCTTTTGAATTGTTGGCATATTTCTTGTACATAACACATTTTCAAGGTGGTAGAACTGTAGTTCTACCGGAACTTGAACTATAAGTTCGAGTTCCGATGGTACTACCGCCGCCCTCATAATGTTAGAGAGAATAGATGCGGTTTCGGTGAAATGCGACCGCGATTCAACGTGGGAACGTGGCCAGCGTTTTGTGAACTATACCACATGGGCACGAACTCCTTTTAGATTGTTTAAGTTAGGCTTTTATTATAATTATCTTTAATGTGTTTAATATTGTAATCAACATGTATAATATGTATGTTAAAAGTGAATTATGGAAATAACTACGGCTTGATTAACACTTATTATTCACGTAATGTATCAAAAAACAAACTTACCAAAACTATTTGATTTTATAGAGCATATTAATGCAGCTGCATAGTATGCCATTGTAGAATAACCTCGATACCTCGTAAGCTTATAGGCGTTAAATTGCAGATGCATTTACATAATTGGTCATCTGCATACTAAACTGTAATCGAAACACAAACACTTGACTTGATTACAATCATTTTAGCTGTCACTTTGTCATAGTTAACATGTAAATTTCAATAGATACAAGCCAGTAGCTTTATATATAATTCATACCTACGTTAATATCGATAATGACTTTTTTATGTGATAAGAGTAGCAAACGAGCATGCGAACTACCTGATGTTAAGTAGTCGCAGCCCATAGACGTCCACGCACAACCACAAAAACGACCGAAATCCTATGTGAGCCCGAACGTAGATGCGTTGCCACTCCTAAGGACTGAGACGGTCGCCTCGCTTTAAAGTATAGCTGGCAACCGCACTTCTCCAACCGAAACACAAGAAATGCTTTACGGCGGATTATGAGGGCAGCAGTGGTACCTATAACTATAGTTCTCCTACCTTTAGACATAACTGATTTGTTATTAAATTATTTCTTTTATGAAGCAGTGTTGTAAACTTTTATAAACACCTCGACATCGTTTTCAAAATACGTATCCAATCGTAGATAATGTTACATATAGGTTTATAAACAGAAATATATGTTATGTCGTCTTTCAACTAATTGTATGGGATAGATTTTATTGACGTCACTATACCGTGCGTACAAAAGGCCGCGAGTAAAACTTTTATGACATACAGACAGTCAATTGGACAGCCATGACGAAACTATGAGGGTTTAGTTTGTAGTCATTTGGTTACATTACTCTACAAAGCGAATAAAACATGACTGCTCTACATGCGCTATAAATTATTTATTTGTAATACCGTCTTGTAAACATGACGACCACTTTCGTCAACGAGAGTGACAATCCGACACGAACATTAAGCAACACATCTATCGTATTCCGCTTACAAAGTAACGTTAATCCAAAAACCGGGTTCAGTCTAGGCACGCATAGTTTTCTATGCGCCTTATTTTGCTTTTTTTTTCTTCATGTGAGAGCTCGCAAACGAGCACGTAAATACCTGATGTTAAGTAGTTGTAGCTCATAGACTTCCACTTACAAGCACAAACACGACCGAAATCCTATCTGAGCTCGAACGTAAATACGTTGCTACTCCCGAGGACTAAGATCGCCTCGCTTTAAAATGTAACCGGCAATCGCATTTAATATGAGTTAGCAGTAAAGTAACGGGGTTAGGTTCCGAAATGTTTTTTTTCTGATTTTACGAAGTTATGTGCGAATGATAAAATAATGATAACTAGTTTTAATAGTAAAAGTGAAGAATAACATCATGATGACTGTGTACTTGAGAGTTTTTAATAAGCTCTTAGTTGAGTCGACTAATGGCTACATGGTCAATGTGGCGGACCATGGTGCACACTTCTGGTGGTCAAAGGAGACCCACGTTCATGGTATATTAATGAATTGACGATGATCAAAGTATGTTTGTTATCCTATTATGAATTCGGTTAAAAGCAAATGGGCGCGTGGAAAAACTGTTTCATCTCCAAGTTAATTAGGACTTTAAAGCGTTGTACAATGATTTTCATAACATTCAAAGCTCAGGATGCTGTCGGTTTCTGTGATTGTTTTACCTAATTAAGTGTTCTTTATAAACTCTTGAACAACGTTTAGTTTTTACAAGAGCTACGCTGCGGTAAAGCTTTCTTTGTAATTAGAGTAACTTAGTTTTTCAGCGAGTCTCTTTCAAATGTTTGGGCTTATTTAGGTAAACCTGGGATTTATTTCACAGAAACAGTATGAAATGTTACAAATTGTCAAATTAAGGTTTACATGTTTATAAACCAATGATTGTGTTACTAGTAAGTAAGGGCGTAATTCGAAAATAAATTAATGAGAGGAATAAGACTATAATCTCCAATACATATCAGTATCGCTGGACACTATTATGACGGTCCCATCATTATTATTATTAAGCAAGACAGTCACAAATCTGGATGCTGTGTCTTGTCCACGTTATCGATTTCCGAGTTACTTCTATTAAGTCACAGTCCATCATACTGGCCAAGTGCTGACTTGCAGATATTGTCATAATCAATGATATTGGTAAAATACAACAGTCACAAAGCTAGGTAATGTGTTGTGTAATGATACCGAGTTTAAAGTTTTCGAGTGCCTTCTACAGGCAAGACTGTAGGTCTCCGTGTTGGTCAAGTGCTGACGGCTGGACAATATCATAAGGATCACATTATGTGTTTAATGCTATCGGTATAGCCAGGCTGTCACAGATCTAGGTGTTGTGTCGTGTCGACGATATCCACCGTACAATTTTAAGATCGCTTGAAGTATAAAGGGTTTATGCACGAGTAGTTACTTACATCGCTTCATATGTTAGAGAACAACGTTCGTTATTGACAATGTCGTTCCAATTCGGGACGCAACGAATAATCGAAGTACAGGCACATTCGCACCGTTGGTTCCTCTCATAGGGCTGCTACTATTTTCAACAAGCATGGGTTTTTTTATTTTAGGGTAGATACCACAAAATGAAAAAAAAAATCAGTCTGAAAAGTACCGTTGTTCGTTAGTCAGTTTATCGCTCTGTTTATCAATACTTTGGGCCTTTTCAATTGTTGGGGTCGGTCCCTCAAAATGAATCAGAAACAGTTGTCCATTAGTTAGTCTATTGGTCTGTTTGTCAATATCTTGGGTTTATTCTATTTTTGGGGTCGTTGCCTCAAAACGAAGCAGAAACCATTGTCCGTTAGTCAGTCTTTTTTTTTAATTATGAAAGAGTAAGAAACGAACATGCAGGCCACCTGATGTTAAGTGGTCACTGCAGCCTATGGATAACCACGTCCAATCTCAAATAGGACAGAGATCTATTTAAGGATGGACGTGGATGCGTTCTTACTCTTGAAGAGTAAGATGATCCCCTCCAATAATGTGTATCCGGCAACCACACTTCCCCAATCGAAACACAATACTATCTATCGGTCTGTTTGTGAATAACTTTTCCCGGGAACACGTGGTCATATCAAGTTTAAATCAATACCAAGTGTACAGTTCTACATCAATACATACTAAACTACCCTCTTGTATCGAACATATATATATATATATGTATAATACTTTTTACGCTCTCAATATGCTTGTGTTGCCGCTGTTGTAAAAGTACTGTATAAAAGGCAACTCAATTTAAACTTGGAACTTCAAATGTTGTCTATATTCATATTCATATGTTAGTAAAACTAAAGTCTTGCACTTTAGTGTTAACATTAAAACTTAAATTGACAGCAAGATCTAGTACCGATCATATTAGAACATAGTAGTTACAAGTTCTTACTTCTTCTTCATTTATAATAGTTATAGAAGATCACTTTCCTCTTTGGGTCCAATACAGACTCCATCACTTGTAATGAATACATTAAAAGGTGGGAGAAACATAGTTTGACCAGGGAGGTACCACCGTCACCCTCATAGTCCGATGTAAAGCATTACGTGTGTTTCGGTTGGAGAAGTGCGGTTGCCGGCTACACTTTGAAGCGACGCGACAATCTTAGTCCTAAAGAGTAGCAATGTATCTACATCCGAACTTATACAGGATTTCAGTCGTGTTAGTTGTACGGTGATGTCTATGGATTGCGACTACTTAACATGAGGTAGTTTGCATTCTCGTTTGCTACTCTTCTCTCATAAAAAAAGAATAAGTGTCAGGCTGTCCGCCCACTTGCTCTCATCACGTTCTATCCGCACTGGTTTAAAATTATTAATTTAATTTATATCAACTAAGAAACTTATTGCCGTTGTTGTACTTTCGATTCGAAAGGCGATAGTAAATGTAATTACATATTAAGAAGTCCGTGAGCGTTATCGGAAGATTTTTTTGTAGATGTGCCCAGTTGCCTCTGAGTGCGGTGAGACTGCTATTGTTCGCTGCGTCATCATTACTCGAACCTTGAAAGTTACTGATGTACGAATACTGACGTAAAAAGTAATCGTGACGAACCAGTGGACTTGTCTTTTAGAAATTCACCAGTAAATATATTGTCCTATACTTTATTTTGAGAAAATGTATTATACTAAAATAATATACTAATGTATTATACTAAAATAATAATATTTATTTATTTTTAAATTATTAAATTGTTTTCATTTACAATCCTTTCCGTTTAAAAAGTGTTATAGCCTTGTGCGTTGGTTTAGTTCATAATATTTATTTCACGTACAGAGATCACCCTGCAGGCTAATTCTTGTGCCTGGGGAACGACCGGCCTCCGATAGTCTCATCTCGAAGTTTGTATATATGCAACTTAGAAAATTTCCATATCGTGATTCATGATTGTGTGCTATCGTGATGCCATCTCTTGTCGAATAGCGGAAAATCGCCACAAAATCAACCTCATATTTGTACACAAAGTGTCTGTACCTCTATTATTGTAGGCTATGTATTACCTCGTTACATGTCTTATATTGGATCTGAGCAATGACCAAACCAAAACTATATAACAAGGAAAATAACGCTTTTTTAGAGAATATTTACCAATTTAAGTATTGCTATAGTTCATTGCTAGCTTAGTTAATGTTTAGTAGACATCGCTATAGATTTTTTTAATTGTAAGAAGAGTAGCAACGAGCATGAAAACTACCTGATGTTAAATAGTCGCCGCCTGTAGACATCCACGTGCAACCACAAATACGATCGAAATCCTATCTGAGCTTGTACGTAGAGGCGTGCTTCTCCTGAAGACTAACCTATTCGCCTCGCTCCAAAGTGTAGTTGGCAACCGTACCTCTCCAAGCGAAACACAAATAATGCCTTACAACGGATTATAAGGGCGGCGGTGGTACCTCCCCGGTCGAACTATAGTTCACCCGCAGATTAACGCTGCTTTGTAATAAATTTAATTATTAACGTAGAGTTTTTGACGTCAACACTAAAGGAATTATTTAATTCTTCTAAAGTGATAAAGAGCGAACATGCTCATACATGAAATTAAAGTAACTATCGAGCAGTGCATGAGAGTCCATAACATTACATAACAAACGATCTAAAGATTACAGCATCCATAACCGGAGTGCACTCTGATCGAATGCTAACACATGCTAATCCGCTTGATGGACGCTTGCCCTTCGGTTGTGCAAACAGTTTTAAAATGCTGGTGTGCATTGGACTATCCATTTAGTGCTAGCAGATTTGTTTGATTTCATCGAACAAAGTTTTGTTAAAATGTTTTATAGAATAATGTGACTTTATACCTATCGTTTTCATTGTTTTGTAAGCTTTTGCAAGGTGGTGGAAACTGTAGGAATAAATCTGGGAATAATAAGGTGATAATCTTAGTCCTCTGGAGCACTACGGTTCTGTGATAAACTTAAGCGGAGACTCCTGATCTAAAGGGAGTTAGTTACGGATACCCGTGTAAACTGCGTGGTCAAGGAATTATGGTATTTAAAAAAATATTTATACTGTAAGTAGAGACTCCTGTGCAACATAGAATTAGTTACAGATAACCTACTACTTGTATTTAAAAAATAGACTGTTATGTGATATTCAATTATGTGTTTATACGAAATCGATATTACTTATCACGTAACAAGTCATTTAACGCTCTTAATTAACCGAGATTAGATGTCGTGGTTATTTTTGATTAATTAATTTAATTTCAATATTGATAATGGAAATTTGTATTATAATATATATATATAAAATGGCTTGACAATGACAAATTCACACTTTTTGTGAAATAAACAAGCCAGAGTAATTCGGCCGGCGGTTGAAAATCGACCCGAATAAAAATACAAACAAATACAATTGATTACCATTGAGTATTTGTGATTGATCGAATAGAGTAAAATTAAGAAATATATGTTCAAATTTTATATGAAAAAAAATAAAGATTGGAGAACTACAGTTCGATCGGGAGGCACCACCGCCGCCCTCATAATACGCCGGAAATTACTTGTGTTTCGGTCGGAGAGGTGCTATTGCGGGCTACACTTTCAAGCGAGGCCACCAATTTATTTCTCAGATTTCTTTAGTTGCAGTGACTATTGCAATTTCATATAAAAATATCTAAAATCTTGTTATAATGACAGTAGATTTAAATGGCATGCAACATAAATGTAATCCGTTCAAAACAGGTGCATTAAGTAATACATTTAAGAATGTGACAGGTAATCGACGGTTTCTCACGCATGTTCCAGTAAATGATTAGGTATTCACAATGTGTTATGTATAAAACAGGAATATTGGACCACTATCATCGTTATAAAGAACACGTTAAGTAGGTATACGATTATTTAATCCAACAAGTTGCAGCAGTTTCAAATTATCAGCCTACGAATGGGGTATTTTAAATCCGATTCACGAGAAAATTAATGAGGAATTAGTAACGATATAGCTATGAAATCTAAAAACGATGTGAAAATGTTGAAATGCCACAAACTACGCGAGCAAACGCATTTTGTAAATGAGTAAGTGGGTAACCTATTTGCGAGTTTTTATCCGGTGGCAAGTAAATTTCGTACTTTTGGATGCATTTAATATTTCAATTGCGGATTCGTATAACAGAAAATGTTGACGGCAAAATAAATCTAAATTGAATACCGACAATATTACGCGGACGAACATAATTTAGCTCTTTAATAACTTTGCGTTCATTATGTATGTATACAAATTCATTTATTTATATGTCGGAGTTGAGAAAATAAAACACGAGATTTGGGTCAATAAGGACTTAGTTACGTTATGAATTAATAATGTTGGTCAAAATACACGGCTATATTATTTAATGTTCAGTGGCACATCAAGTCATTCACGACATCTCCATAACGCGTATACGATGAGATGATTTCATGGATAAAATTACTTTGTCATAAAAAACTGCAACTCTTTGTATTGCCTAGGCCTGAAACATACTTTACCATGGTAATTTAATGATTTCTTATTGACAAGCAATAGGAACCCGTCACATATTTTAAACTATTTTGTGTATATCAACAATTTATCATAATTTATTTCTAACAATGTATTTTCACGATTACACATATATAATGATCGAGACAGGTTCCTTGATGTGCCCTCTGAAGCAAACAGTGTATGACATTTTCGCCCATCTAACTTCGGGCCACATTCGAGCAACGTTTAAAATTTATTAAAGCCGTGGAGGTGTACGCGTCTCATATCATTGGGATAAGATCTAATTGGGATATAAGATCTAATGATAAATTGAAATTTAATGTTTGCCGACTACAAATATAAAATTATGTTGCGATTTCTAGTCCACTTATAGACTATAAAATTATATAGCTATATGGCGATAAACATAAATCTTTGCTTTTTCAAAACATCGATATATTGTAGTTTACAACTACTAAAAGTTGGGAATTAAGTCGAACAAAGAAATATCATCATTCATAATATTTATTAAAGAAAATAGATATATATTGTTAGTCAGTGTACAGAATATAAATATTTTCATATAACGTTCCGGTAGAATTATTCTATCCTTACAGTATTGATAACAAGATATACGTCAAAATCCCTCGAAAATCCTTTTGTTAGTGTAAAAAAATGTGAAGATGAAAATCTCGAAGCGACATATTCATAATGTATAAGGAATAATATACAATGGAACCCTACGAGGTAACAATGTATTGTGGGTCTTAAGTATTTTACTTTGTCAAAAAGGTTTCCAATTGTATATTCATTTTTTGTCACAGTTATTTTACTGGAGAAATGTAATAAAATATTATGGGCTTCTAAAAGCGATGTTAAATATCTGTAATATTTTAATAAAATAAATATCTTTTGTACTAATTATAATTAACATATAAATTATTTTATATCGTAATTCCGGTCCTGCTGGTTCCGGTACTCTTAGAATGTTTCCAGTTAGCCAAGTGCGGATCAGACTTCATATCCTTTTGTGAACATTATGGAGAATTCTCAAGTCGACTTCCTCACGATGTTTTACTTCACCGTTAACGAAAGTAAAATTTAATTTGTAATATGTATCATTTAGAAAAAAAAGATTTATGTGGACGGGATTCATATCCCGGACCCAGTCCAGTGTGCAGCCGGAATCATACTAAAAATCCTTTATATAGTGATAGAATGTAAATACAGAATATAGTAAATTTAAGTTTTGTTTAGCTTGCCATGTATGTAAAAATGAGGCGATCAATCTAGTTATAAAGACCAGAATTACCATTTTTTTTGGTTAGATACAGACGTTCAATGTCTGCAAGCACGTAGTATCTGGTAGCCGCTCGCTTGCTATTCTTGTAACACAAAAACCTCCTTGCATTTTGGTTTCGCTAAACCTAGTATGATAATAGGTATTATGTAAATGTGGAAATAATGATTCTATTTGATCGTTATGTATTCTTGCAATAATCTTAATCACCGATACGAGTTTAGAAAGCATAACCGTTAACAATAATGTAGACAAAGACAAGTTAACGGTATTAGTTCCGGATGACGGCAACTAGCTAGCACTTTATAAAATTATGCATAAGTGCGTTATACATCAATGTTCGTAGTTTTAAAGTAACAATGATTTAAACGAAATGTATGAAAAAATATTATAATAACATAAATTGCGTTTCTAATCAAGAGACTATTTGTAGAACAATCTACAAATTCTGTAGGTAAGGGACTACTTTGAAAAATAATTTTACCTTTTTTAAAGATAGCTTGGACATTAAGAGAAAACAAAAAAAAACACTGAAAAGAAGTTTAAGAACGCTGTATTCTTTTTTAATAAAAAAAGAAGTAAGGTTTATAATTTCTGCATAAGTCTTGTCAACGAATTTACCAAATCATTCATCTATTCAAATACTACTAACTGACGAATTCATGAACTAAATACCAATTAACATAATCACATAATATAACGGTTGAAGTAGGCAAGTAAATTTGTTATTAAACGTGGTGTTAAATTTAATCATCACTAACCGAAGCTCTTCACATTAGCTTCTCATAGGAGTTAATCCAATTAATTACAAATTACGTAAATCGTACGATCAGGTCTTTGTCTGCGTGCTTTCAATTATGGCACAACAACGGCGTACGTACATTGTCGAGAAATTCGGGACGTGTTAAAGCCGAACCAACACGCAACATAATATGCGTATTAATTGACGAGCTTGCGTCGATGACAAAGCTTAGTCTTTGACTAATTAACACGGGACGCTGCGCAGCATAATGATGTTAGTTATGAGTTGTTAACGAAAACTAATCATAAACAGAACAAGACGAGTTAGGTCAAATAAAAACAAAAATTGTACAGAAAAATCACTTGACATTTAAATTCATCGTTTGCCATTTTTATATACTTTTAAACATACAAGTTGTATATAAATATTATAATTAACGTTTTAAACATTACACGCCTTAGAGGAAAAGAAAGGGGTTAAAATTTTTAACGAAAGCGGGTAAAACAGAACGGCCTAATTTATTCAAATGTATTGCAATATCAACTTCTTCTTGAACGAAACCACAGTATGAAAAACTATGATAAAAGGTAAAGCATAAAGTAACGATACTATTTACTAAAGCTCGCAAAGCTTTTCGGCGCAATCTCTTATTGAGTGTACACAGTGCTTCGTGTATTTTACATGTTATATTTTTATTGCGTAATTTTACGGCTCTCACGATTAACTTTCTTTTTATAAATTGGACTAAATCACAAGCTTATATAGTGTTGCTTTCTCTATAATTTAGTTAGACAATACAATGCATAATGCATCAGTTCGAGTCAGGAAGATTTAGCTTGACAGCATTAAACGTAGTATTAAAGAGTATTTATTGTGAGAGTAATCAAGGCGTTTGTTAGGCACTCCTTCCGTGTCAATGACAACGCTTCCGTGCTTTTCTAGTAACAATCAGCTGAATACCGTCTTCAGTCTCAAACTAGCAATACACCATAAACTTAGAAAATGAGCGGTTCAAGATTTGATATAAAGATTTAAGTTTAGTGTCTACTTTTTGTGTTTCTAAAAAAGTGCATGCCGCCAAGTTACTGGCGAGCGGATAGGACGATTATCATAAACTTTCAGTAATAGCAACGTAACCTATAACTTAGAAGACTACAGACCTGTTTGAGGTTGCATGTCGATGCCCGCGGGCAACCGCGTCTATTGTCCACGACATCAAGTACCCTGCACTATCGACAGCTACTTGTGTGATATAAAAAATTAATATGTTTCCATAACAACACGTGAAGTTGAATGTTATAATAAAAATGTTTTGAAAATACCTTTACCGACGTTAGACAAGGAGTAATAACCGTAAGGCGGATACGTGAACTGTTGGAGATATTGCATCTGCATACTCTAAGAAGAATTTTATTTATTCAAAGAAGTCCTTTAAAATATGAAACTTTGTCAATATCTCGTTTGAATAAAATATTATTAAGTACTTCATCTGGCTAATTCGCGCCTCAAACACAAATGTATTTCTATTCAATTGAACTCAATCTGTACTTTTTGAACATCCTATTACCTAATAAAATCTAAGTGTCACAATGTAAGTCAAAATAGAACAAATAAAGCCGAGTGGGTTAATGACGTATGATATAGACTTATGGCAACTTCTTAGTAGTACTAGCGAAGTGGTAAACACTACAAGCATCTCCATTTCTGCTAATGCTTACATTCGCTAAAAGTGTTTCACCAATTTTCGAAGGTGGGATAACTATAGTTCGACCTGGGAGTTACCACCGCCGTCCTCATAATCCGCCGTAAAGCAATACTTGTGTTTCGGTTGGAGAGGTGCGGTTGCTGGCTACACTTTGAAGCGAAGCGACTATCTTAGTCAGGAGTAGCGACGTATCTACGTTCGAGCTCAGATAGGATTTCGGTTGTTTGTGGTAGTACGTGGATATCTATGGGCTGCGACTACTTATTGTCTTATGTTCCTTTTACACATAATCCTTATTGTATGCTGTATTGAGTAAACATTTGATAAAGCACATATTTTAACCTTCGATTGAAAATATGTTTATCCAAAGACACTGTTAGATCAAAGTGTAAATGTATCATGCAATTAGTTCTACAACTTTTTTAACTATATCGTGAAAATAAAAACACGAGCCATATGAAGTTAAGAAATAAAAGGCAGCAACAGTTCCCTTCATTTACTTATATTGATAACAACATTACACGTTCAAGAGTTTATTGTGCATGCTTAGCCGGGTCCCGAGCATCCTCGCGGTTTACGTTCTCTGTTGCTGTGTAAATGTTAAGGGTATTTTTAAATTCCAAAATATCGTCCCGGTGCGGACACAGGAGTTGTATATTGAATTCTACTAGAGTAGATATGTGAGAGGCTCCACAATACCTCAAGAAGAATGCAAGGAACTTGTTTTATTAACTTAAACATACTGTGCCTATTGGTTTCCAATTGTCAATATATCTAGAAAATTATACCGTATTGAAGTGGAATATATCGAATACGAACCATATTGAATTGTGTGATAATTTTTGCCATACAAATAGTACACATTGCAACAGAAGTATTTTTTTTATTGTCATATTTGATCGATATGTGTTTAAATATGAAACATCAACCAGAAACAGTATTTTAACCGATGTTAGAAGTACATTTCGATAGCAGGGATGTATCACTTCCTTCGTAATGCTCCGCAAATCTCTCCGTTGGAGGTGTGATTGCTGACCACATTTACAAGCGAGGTTACTTCAGTCCTCAGGAGTAGCAACGAATCTACGCACAACGTCGCAGAGGACTTAAGTATGAGGTTAGACGTAGATATCCATAAGCTGCAGATACCATTTCTGGTGGCTGAAAATACCTAATAACACAAAATAATCACAAAATTATTGCAATCACAAAAAACTATCGAATATTAAATATCATTGTTACATTATATCGCTATTAATTCAGTTCATTGGTTTAAGTATATTATAAGGTACACTGGAGTGTTAGTATTAAATATGAACAGAATCGAAATTTATTGGTAACGAATAGTGGCGAGATAATTAATTTTCTGAAGTGTGTGTAGTGAAAAAAAAACTTAATAAATAAAAAATAAAATACTGGGTAGAAGCAATTGGTCGAATAATATTAAATAATAATGATAGTCTATGAGACGTACTGATTATGTTATAAACGACTTAATAGCGATTAGTCCTGATTTCGCATGATTAGAAGAGCATAAAAACATCAAACAGATTTACTTACAATCGGGTATAGCTATTTGGTGTATAGGGAGAGTGTTTTTAGGGCTTCACAGACGTGAAAGGATTGTGTAGATATTAATAAGATACGTCTCCTCATAAACTTCATTAAATAGTTATAAATGAATATGGTGAAAAACAGGGAACTATTAGGCTTCTTTATACAATACATTGCGTTGACGCAACCGAAGAGTAATATTGTACAATATGAATGATGGTGTATGATGATTAATGCGTTGCGCTGTAACGCAGCGCATTAATATGTAAGGGTTTGCGATTCAAATACGATTTTTAACGCGTGAGTTAAGTTGTCGCCATGTAAATGCATCGTATGCACGTAGCCTTACGAAGTTAAACATACGTAGATGTTCAATTTGTTTTTTAAGGTTGTCGTGAAGTTTTCCACTTTTTGAAGAGAAAACCATTAACAAAACTTCGAATAAGTGGTAATAAACTTAAAAGAGTACGATTACACTTGTTGCAAACCTGTTGACCGAGTATATGGCGGGAGTGTGTCAGATTAAATGAAAAAGGTTTACATTATTGTGTATGTAGCTGCATGCGGTTTGCTTGGTTTGACATTTCTTTGAGAATATTATAGAGAATGCTAGAAATTTGAGATTGAGAATTGTGAATAGTACAATTGCTCACTTCCACCCACTTTAAATTCAAGAAAATGTTAGTTAGTGTTATAAGCACTTGACGCCATATAATTAACTAGGCTTGTGTTGTATTATTTCGAACAACCACGGAAAACGCCAAATCGTAATATTTGATTAGACCATAGAAAATATTGACTATCGTAAAATGAAAAATAATGAACAACCGGGAAAGTATTACTATCGCTCTTATAACCCACCTCGAAGTAATTCTTGTGTTTTGATTGGAGAGGTGTATTCGCGCGTATACTTATAAGTGAGATGACCATCTAAATTCTCAAGTAGTTTTTTTTGCTTCGGGAGGAAAATCTTTTAAACGACCCAGTATCGTGTGAGCGATTGCGATATTTGGGATTTCCACTTATTAAGAACTACGGAGCCACCCAGAGCTCCTGTGCTTGTAGAGAACATCAAGATTTCGAAACGAACGCAATCGGTATTCTCTATTACGATGCTCCAATCGGGCATATTTCGGGAGAGCTTCTCCCGGGCACTGGTCTTTGCCTACGTCGTTGTGAGATCATTCACACTCGTCATTGTGACGTCTCATTCACGAGATTACTACAGTTGGAATTCCCACTCTTACCACTCCTGATACGAGAAACGTCAGGTGGCTTGCATCTTATTAATTAATCTTGACTTCTTAAGTGTCATTCGCACGAAATTTCGTCCGACCATAATTTAATCAGCGTCAAATAAGTAAAATATATATCAGCGTAAATAAATTGGCGCAAGAGAGTAAATGTGACCGAACGCAGCTTGAGCGTTAAATCTTATTAATTATTGGCAGCTCTCGAGGTACTAATTTATCACCCGTAATATTGGTTTTCAGGTTCGTGCGTCGTATCAACTACGAGAAAATTTGGTCGGGAAGTGCATTGCTCGCCGATCGCTAATTACAGTTCAATAAGTTAGCATTGTAGCAGTTTCATTGGATTCCGAACGGGACTCGCGGGTTCGGTGCCTTGCCTGTAAACCTAAGTTTTTGAAGTTGTGTACATATTATAACTTATTGTTTCTTCTGCACTCACGGAGAACTAGGATCTCGATAGGAATGCTAGGAACTGGTGAAGGACGCCTCAATGGGGTACCTCAAGGGGAGTTTACTCGGCTCCTTATAATATACATCCGGCATATAATATATAGCGGCCCGGAAAAAAAAATACCTCTTAAAATTGTATTTTTAAATCTATTATCTAGTTGGAAAACTGTGAGATTTCGTCATGTTATTAATTGAATATCAATATGTGAATAACTTTCAGCCCTAAATATATAATATAAATAGGCGCTAAAAAACAAAATTATCTGAATATTATCGTAGGTATCGTAGTTTTCTTTGAAGAGATTTTTACGTCGCAGAATATTAAGTTTAGCGTTATGCAACGACTGGGGCGTGAAGGAAATCGATTAAGATTTAGGGCATCAACACAGTCACTAACAGATGCCGTTAACTATAAGCTATGGGTCGATACGATGTACGATGTGCGAAGACTACTTAAAAAGTACATAATAATTTTCCGATCTATTTACGCGATATTTTCCTCTAACAGAATGTTCTCGGCACTCGAAATTGCCGTCAGCCGCATATTTAATCAATTAGTAGCGAGTTTTTGCTTTTTCCTATCTCGCCGTCGAGCTAAGTAGATTTCTAAGACGCGTAAACAGGAATAATAGAATTTTCTCGGTAATCATTATTTACGCTGTTCGCGCAACCCCCCTTTGAATACGAAATTGACGGTTGGAAAAAATAGTCTAATGCTTAGAATCAATAAAAACATGGTTACATTTACGAGAATACAGTCAATGAATCAACAGAAAACAGATGGTATGATTATAATTTGCTGGGTGAACTTCCGCCGCCACTCTTTCAATCCATCGTAAAGTAATTATTGTTTTTCGATTCGAGGTGTATATTCCAGATATAATACGGAAGGTGACTAACTCTGTCTTAAGGAGTAGAAACGTATTTACGTATGACCTCAGATATGGCTTCATTTGAAGACATATCTGACAGATTGTAGTTGAATGTACATATAGGAGATGTTTAGGTGCTACAGCGTTCCGTTTGTTACTCCTCTAATGTAAAGAAAAACAGTTCGTTGGACATATTGTCTAGATAACAAATAAGATTCTCTCTACGAACAAATAACGTTTGTTCTATTGACATTTTAATTTTCTAACCGCCGGCGTACTCACTCGCCTGTAGCTGAGTTACCGTGGAACCTTTGTACCAATGACATTATTGTGTAACAAGGGAGTGAAATTGAATGTATTCTGTGATTTAAAACCACAATTCAATTCTGTTTCTCCCGGTGACATTTTATTAAAAAATATTTTTCAACTGCACACATTTTACAATGTATCCTACATTTATATAATTTACAATGAATATTATATGAAGTATCTTCAAAATATAATTAGTTTAAATGAGGTTTATCTTAAACACTTTTACATTTAAGAAGGTAGTTGGTTATCGTAGGAATCGTACTCTTCTATCAACATACGAAGTTTATTCTGTGTTTAATGAAACATAACAGACATACTTTATATTAATAAGATATAAATTATATATTTACAACATATATGTATAATGAGAGATGTATTATATAAGTAGAACTGAACTAAAGGAATTGTATGAGCTTTGATGATATTTGAAAAATATAAGAATTAAATGTTTAAGCACGTCCTTTTTTAATAGGATACTTTTGAGAACGGTCTTTAAATGAAATAATCATCTCCAGTCTATTCTGAGGGTACATTTAGACTTTTATCGACTCAAAAGCGTTTGAAAACCAAAGAGAATCGATGAAAGTAGGTACTTTAGTGACTTAGAATGCTTCTAAATAGAAAAGGTCGAGCCATTTCAAAAATATCAAAATAAAGTTAGGTACAATATAAAATTTTTTATTAAATTTTGGTTGCCGTGTTAGATTTTAGTAAGTAAACACAGGTAGTAATGTGTGGTGCAAAATGAATATAATAATAATGGAATGTAGTAGGTAAGTAAAAGAAATAAGGTACTACGTATGAAAATTGCGCATAGGTACTATCTAATCTTTTTGTTTCTGTCGGGGAGATATGGTTGCCAGTAGCACTTGTAGTAAGGCATGATCTTACTTTCCAGGTGTAAGAATAAATTTACCTACGTTATTGGATAAAGCTGATAGCTAGATAAAGTTGCATATGAATGGCTAGAAGCAGCTCCTTAACTGAGGTGGATTGCATTCATTTGTAACTCTTTGTAAATAAAAATGGAGCAGCCAATTCAAACAAAATTAGCAGATTCCATACCTTCATGAAACCCTTTATAAAACTCGTGGCAGGCAACGTGTTAATAGCACATATAATTAAAATAATTAAAATGAAATAAGTAACCAAATGGCACTAACGAAATGGGAACTGGATAATAGTGCATTTAAAAAAAGACAATGTTTGTTCTTTTCCAAATAAAGAACTATTTCTTTGAGGACGAGAAACAAGCTGGTCCGATACCATTAACGTGATTGAGTCTTCAGTAGTATTAGTGAAAGGATTCTCTTTGTGATGCACTTCTTTTTTGTGAGAAGAGTAGCAAACGAGCAAGCAAAAGAACTATAGTTTTCCCACCTCTAAAAATTTGAATAGTTCATTTTCGGCCACTGTTATACATTTTACAGACGTCATTCCTGAAATGAGCCACGAAATATGCAGGAAGCTAGAAAATATGATACACATAGGTCGCTTTGATTTAGGTAAAATAAATTTTGATCTCATGTCACAGCGGAGTGATCTCACACGATCGGGTTCTTTGAAGTGTAAATATACATATGTATGTATTAGACTTATTATTTTTGTTACAAAATCTTAAACTAAAACCGAATTAGTTCAACAGGCTACATTTAAATTAGATGAACAGTTGATTGGAGTTGTCGATGCTAACAATTATTGAGTACGTTACTTTATTTTCTGTGTCAGATTTTGCCGAACTTAATCCTATTTTCTACCAAAGTGTCAATACTAAGTCTAATGCCACCTACCAGGCGCCTGCTAAGTTCCTATTTTCACTATAAAATCTATTTTTATTCTTTAAATATTCGAATACAGCTAAAAACCAATTTTTACTTCCAAGAGGAACGAATACGAACCAAAATATAAGGCCGGAGTATGTGTAAATTTTTTCGTAACTTCTTTATTTTTGCATCTTAATTAAAAATAATCGAAATCATCGTATTCTATGTGAATTATTTATAACCTGTTAGAATAGGCCTCGTGTTAAGCTCCATTTTTTACTTACGCCTTCAATCTAATTGAACTGACATCCATCACATAGTTCAATAACTATCTGGAATAAAGATTTTTATTAACGGAGATTAAGTCCCATCGTATGTAAGTCATCACACATTTTATCTCGAAACGCAAATATTTCTTACGCTTCATATGAGTGTTGCATTTATTCCCAAGCGATCGAATTGTGCAAATATCGTATTGACGTATAGAAAAGAAGTGTCACTACAAGGCCTATCATTAGCAAATAAGTAGAGCGATTTTAATAAAAAATAACTTTATTTAGAAGTACTGACTTCACTTAATATTAATTGGAACATTATGAAGAGAACATGCGATTTCAGTTATATTCGAAGCACTTTCCCAGTGGTAAGTTAGATTAGTATCTCACACATATTAAAGTTGGAGAGATTGCTTCTGTAACTTATAATGAAAAGGGTTATTACTGAATGATCCTTCTATGTACTAACCTAACGCAGAAATCAAAATTTGCGACTATTTCCATGTGGATATTAACGTTTCTCGGTTGTAATAAGCTTGCTCTTATGAGAAAATCGCCAGCTACTAATATTAAAATCAAATATTGCAAAAAAAATGTTTCTTTGTTAACATCCTGCCGTGTTTTTTTCTAAGTGAAGCATAAAGTTCAATTTCTATTTAAATACAAAACGAAACCTGTTTAATAACGTGTAACGAATAAATCTGAATACGAAATAATATGCAAATGCAATTAATTCACGCAGCAAGGTCTTCGATATTTATCGCATAGGAGTTTGATCATTCGCGGTCAGTGAGGCGGCGAATAGAAACTTACACGGATGCATTTCTTACGAGTATTGCCACTTTTACCTCCATATTAATACTTATCCGCCTATTCATATCAACCACAGGTTTGTTCGCTATAACCCTATCCATATATATTATAAAACTAACTCCACGTTCGAGTCTGTCTGAAAGCGATTAACTTAAAATTAACGGCTGGATTTTCACGCGTTTTCACCAATTGACTGAGTGATTTATGAGGAAGTGACATAGATCATTAATTTTCATTTTCGTGTAAAATAGTCGAATGTGTAAACTATGACAATGATTGACGAATAAGTCGGAAAAAACTTGGAGTCTCATGCCGTTCGCAATGCAACCATTTGCATGCATGCATGCGGATGCATT
Organism: Phocides pigmalion okeechobee; assembly: GCA_018251015.1. Taxonomy (NCBI): domain Eukaryota; kingdom Metazoa; phylum Arthropoda; class Insecta; order Lepidoptera; family Hesperiidae; genus Phocides; species Phocides pigmalion. The sequence continues at coordinate 24,860 of DWON01000694.1, forward strand.
TGAAAAAAATGTATGCGGTCTAAACAAGCCGCCCCCGCTTGCTTCGGGTAGTTGAGCCTACCCAAAAGAAGTAGGGCTAGCTTGTTAGTTATGATTAATTATAATCCTGTACATAGAAGGAAGTGGTAACAGTAAGCAATCTAAAACTATCATTGAACGTGAGGAATATTCGATAAATCTATTAGATATTCGCTTATTGAATTTCCACGTGGAATACGGCGCAGGAATGTTCCTGGAGTTGATGTTTAAGCTATACTTTATATCGACAGCCTTCATGCAATTTTAAAATTTTATCGTTGAAAATTATGTACTTGAATTAATTTTAAATAACTTTCGCTGGTGCGGAGTTCATATGAAGAATAAAGTAAATATTAATGTCGTTTTCATCTCTGGTTATAAATGATATTTTTTTCAATAATACGATGCAATCGATTACGAATGTAATTCAATAAAAGTTATTGTGATAACTCATAATTGTATAGTTTAAATTTTCTGTTCATGTACACGTATAAATTTGCCACATATAAAATCAAATAGCACGTGTCTAAAGTTTATCGTAACACTTTTATTACCTTATCTCATCACATAACATTGTTATATATAGTATTAACCAGTTAGAATTGAAATCACGTGCAGCAAAACGACGAATGTCTATAATACATCTCAATATGGTGTCCACAGTAGGAAATTAATTGGCGATCGGATTTCAAAGAGCGTCGTTCAGAAATCGATTGGACAACTGATGGGATGACTGCTCATCACTAGATTGAGTTAATGTCAGTTACAAACACTTCTGGCGGCATGGCATTGAATAATGTACACGTATACAATAAACAATACGCAGATCCTGTTGCACCGTTCAATAAATCAGAGTAGGATGGTGGCGAGGAAATAATTACACGTGACCTCTGGTGGGTAGGCGAGGCTACGGGGAAGCTCGTGCAATTTATCACAAGTAATGTTGTATCAAGTTTTACATATCTATGCATATAAATAAACGTCTCGGACATTTTCTTGTTTATTTTCACACTATTAATATACTTATATTGTTTTCTGTAGGTTTTGTTTGGTTGGCTTTCAAGCAGCACAAATGATTTTGTCGCTATTTACGAAATAGAACCTTACATACGAGTATGTATGTATGCCTTTAATTAAAATTATATTTAACTTTCGTCTTTTAAAGTATAAGAAATAATACCATGACCGGGGAGGTACTTTTTAAAATGTATGTTGGAAATGTAGCAATGACCGTGCAGGGCAATTGATGTTAAATTGGTCTCTAAAGCCCATGGACACGTTCAACCTCAAACAGAGCCGAATTTGCTGAGAAACTGAGAAACAAAATGATTCTCTTGTTTTAAAGTAAAGCCGGGAACTATACTTCTTCAACTGAAATACAAAAGTTTTTACAAGTATGATGCTGAGAGCGGCGGAGGTACCTGCAAAGTGGAATTGTAGTTTTCCAAATTTATCACGCATATATAATTGGTGGCTCACTTAATTATGACGCGAACATTTGAAGCCTCTGATATGGCAAAACATCAGCTGTACCTGCTGAAACTGATCACGATTCGAAGTTGGTTGCAAATGTTGTTTGCAGTAACAATTTTGTAACTAAACTAGGATTATCTGTATTTAAACAGAATTATTTAAAAATAAAGTTTTGTAAAATTAAAATAAAAGTTTCCTCTTCACGGAAATGTAACAAGTATGAAATAACTTTGTATGTATTTAGTTTGTTAGGGCGTAAATGGAAAGGGTTGCTTGTCATCAAACTTTTCCAGATTTTCCTTTAAACATATTGGAGTTTAAACTGTAAAATGGGTAAAAGGAAAATATTACACAACTTATAACTTTTACAATATTTCCGCCCTGCTCTGTACATCAAGCCGGAATTGACTAGAGTTATCTAGTATAGTCTAGTATAGTGTTTTTTGAGTGCCGAGAGTTTTTTCCGCTGGCTTTTTTCTCCCGGTCAACTTTAGCCAACATGCGCTCAAAGCCGATGTACTGATTTTACACTGTACCCTTGACGGTCATTAAGTGTATGTAAATACTTTACAATGAAATAATATAGTTGAATTTGAATTTAATTTAACCTAGCCTTGCTCGTTTTGAGAAGCGATTTGTGTATAGAATAGAAAATCAAAGAATTGACGAAAAAGTGTTTCTGTTTAGTACAACTTCAATTTTTAATATTTGTTGTTTTTTGTTGCAGAGTTGCAGAAAATGCGGATACTTTGGCTCTTCGGACTCCTTTTGGGAGTTGTTGCCCGAGAGGACGACTGGCAGCCCATACGTCCAGAATCGTCCCTCATATATCATACATACGAAAAACCATTGGAACGATCTATAGATGCAGGGTAATAAGTTATTGAACTATTTAAAAAAATATATCGTTACCTAGGTTTACAAATATTAAGTGGAGTACGCTAAGTCTATTTTTATACTACTGATTTATTTGTGTCTGACTCTTTTGAAATATTTTTATTAGCATTCTTCTATTTTTTTCATTTCTGATTGTCTATAATAGATATGCACAATAGTATGATTAATTGGGTGCCCGACCTGTAAATCGATGGGGGTCTAACTGCATATCGTAGTGTAGCAACGCACGTGTAGTTTCAGATGGTAATACCATTCTATATGTAATCAGGCATAAGTACTTATGCGAGTTAACCTCTCAAAATTAGGTCGAAAACAAGCTGAATTTCATGAATCTATTTTGATAATTTTCATATTCAAATCCATTAAAATCGTGAATTGGTCCAAGACAGACGACTTTAATTTGGTTTGGATGTTCATTAGATGAAGATGGCGAACAAAAGTCTAATTTAAAGTCGATTGTTACATGAATCGCAGTTGAATCGCTGCTTAATTGAACAGCTGATGATGTCGCTACGACTCTGAATGAATTACTTTTTATTAAACCATACGTCCTTATAGAAATGAACCGTTCTTTTAAAATGATTAAAAGACCGTGGTTGTCAGGGGACGCTCGGGCGATGAGACATTGAAATTTATATTTAATTGAAAATCTATTTTTTATTAAATTTAATTATTTAAATGTGAAGTAGAATAAAAAAAACATAGTTTCTTTAATAAAGGTGGTCTTTATGGTGGGATACCTGGAGTTCGACCGGGAAGGTATCACCGCCGTCCTCATAATCTGGCGTAAAGCATTACTTGTGTTTCGGTTGGAGAGGTGCGGTTGCCGCCTACACTTTGAAGCAAGTCGACCATCTTATTCCTCAGGAGTAGCAACGTATCTATGTTCGAGCTCAGATAGGATTTTACTCGTGTCTGTGGTTGTACATGTATGTCTATGGGCTGAGACTACTTAAAATCAGGTGGTTTGCATGCTCGTATGCTACTCATCTGACATAAAAAAGTATACAATATAATCACAATTAAGATGTTGTGAGTAGCGGAAGTAAGTATCTGTAGGAAAAAAAACTTCATCTTATATTTACAGGATTATTTATTGAGAAAAATAAGAATTACAAAATTTAATAAATAGCTAATTAATTTACGTTAGGTTTGGTCTATGAGATTCACTTGTATTTTTTTAATGTGAGAAGAGTAGCAAACGAGCATGCAAACCACCTGATATTAAGTAGTTACAGCACATAGACATCCACCTACAAGCACAGACACGCCCAAAATCCTATCTGAGCTCGAACGTAAATGCGTTGCTACTCCTGAGGACTAAGATGGTCGCTTCGCTTCAAAGTGTACCCGGCAACCGTATCTCTCCAACCGAAACATAAGAAATGTTTTACGGCGGATTATGAGGGCGGCGGTGGTACCTCCCCCGTTGAAAGAAAATAAATATAAACATGTTTTCATTTTATCCCACGTAGCTTACACGATCGTTGAAATCTCATAAACGTGATGCATTTCGTTGAAGGAGAATTAATACTTCAAGTGTCTAACTCCGCTGTGAAACTATTGGAAACTAGTAGGAAACAAATACAGTTGGTTAAAACAGATATCAATAAAACTACAATTGTTTTCTGTTCATATAAAGTAACAATGTGTGCTCACCATATTTCAAAAGTTATACTGTGTAGTGTTTATTTATCAAGGACTGATCTAAAAAGAATGCCGAGAGTTTTTTTCCGCCGCCTTTCTTCTCCCGGTCAACCTTAGCGAACAGGGCGCTCAAAGCCGATGTACTGATTTTACACTGTACCCTTGACGTTCATTAAGTGTATCTAAATACCTTACAATGAAATAAAATATTTGAATTTGAATTTGAATTCAATTGTATCACAGTTCGACAAAGATTGTTTACAGCAATTGAGTTGTCTGGCTGTTAAGACGTCCATTTAACATCATAGTTCAAGAAAAGAGGCGTTCCTTCCCCTTGTATTTTGTAAATGTTTGATACTGTATAGCTTTGTCGCACAAAAATATTATTTACGAGCTTTTGCCCGCAATTTCGTTCAAGTGTTACATAAATTGACATAAATATTTGTTACCAATTAAAATGAAAAAAGAACTAAATATATAATCCTAAAAACTGCTTGAAATCGGATTAGCCGTTTCTGAGATTAGCGTGCACAAACATACAGATATTCAGACAAACAGACAAAATGAGAAAACATTCTTTTGGTTTCTCTTGCGTATGTAAAGGCACCCCATTATGAATTTTTAAATATATTTTCCATGTACAGATAGCGATCAGTTACAATTTTATTATATGTATAGATTTGAAAAAAGTATTTTTATTGGCGTTAAATTTAAATAAGATTTGAGTAATGTGTCTGTGAGTATGTAAATAGAAACAAATTAAAAAATGGACTCTTCAATTTACTTATATTATTCTAACTTGGAATATCTTATAATTAATTATAATAAAAGCTTAACCTAAACAATTTAAAGGAAGTCCGTGTCCATATGACTTGGTGCTAAAATGCTGACCACATTTCTGGGTAGAATAGCGATCGTTATTTTCTTTGCAAGATATAAATCAGCCCTCTTATCACCAGCGGTGTCAATCATCGTATAAATAACAAACATCTGATATAAATTAGCATACGTAAGGATAGAGAAGAACATTATTTTTTAGTTATAACTAGCGACTCCGCTCAGCTTCGCTCGGGTATATTTAGGTCCCTGTAGCGCGGGATCAGAATAGCGCTACGGTATCTCCTGCCTGTCGTAAGAGGCAACTAAAAGGAGGACGCTTGCCGAGATTTGGCACCTGGCCCTTTCGTTGGAAAGGGTTCAGGTGCCTCGAACCAGTCG